>NQII01013337.1:0-22960 GCA_002778355.1 Clitarchus hookeri
CTCTTTTGAAGTGCTGCTCCCACCACCCCTCACCCACCGCCACTGTTTTCCTAGTTTGCACACCGCAGCGGCTAATCAAAGCTGACAATGCTCGCCCCCGCGTAGCAACACTGCGTAAGGACTAGTGCTGCAAAGAAAATAACGCAAAAAGAAAATGTTCTTAAAATATAAGCATTTTTTTAACTATAACAATTAGAAGAATCGTGGACAAATCATATAACAAGAGAATTCCAACCTTTTTTATATCATCACCGCTTTACATATTTATTCAATGGTATATGAAATGGGTGCAAATTATTAAGCAATTATTTTGATTTTATTGGTAAAATTATTATGTTAAAAGGAATTATACATATTAATTAACTCCAAATAAATTTGCATAAGAATTAAATAATATGTAATGAAAATAAATAAAGATTTATGAAAAAAAAATACAGATTTTATTAAATATGAACAAAACATATATGGTAATCGAAACAAATAATGTTATAACAGTTCATGATAATGTTAATGATGTCAATAAAAAATGCCAAGTAACAAATATTATATGTACAGTATGGATTAGAAAATGTAAAAAATTCTGAGAAAATGAGCTTGCAACAGGTAAAAGTAGAGGGGTGGCGAATAACTATTTTAAAAACTAAACTGTTTATCTTTATTCCCCGAGAGAATATGTAATCTAAGATGCTATTTTTTCCTCCAGTGGAAAGCCATTTAAANAACTGTTTATCTTTATTCCCCGAGAGAATATGTAATCTAAGATGCTATTTTTTCCTCCAGTGGAAAGCCATTTAAAGTGAACATTATTATGGTGTAAAATAAAATGCCAAAAACAAAATAATAAACTCGTATTCTAAAAAAACATACAAACACATAACACAAACGTTCACAATGTTTAAAATTGAGATCCAAATAATATAAAAAAATCAAAAGAACTGTATACATTGTAAAATAAAAATAACATCGTTCAAAAATACCTGTGAAACACATAATCCTGTGTTAGAACGTAGATCCGCCTAAAATGTCAGTTTTAAATGTGCTGGTTAAAATAAATTAGAACTGCAACTGTAATCTAACAAATGTTGATAGCTACTTTAAAAAAAATTTCTTCACAGAAACTTAATTGCAGCATATGGCCATTGCGTCATCTTTATAAGGGCCAGACAACACACACATATAATTACACAATTTTACACTACTGGAAAATATATTGTCACCAGGATAGCGGAGGGATTTTTGAATAATGGAGAGTTGCTTCTTGCAGCTCAAACTGCGAATTGTGTGAGTCACCTACCCGATCCCAAAGACGGCGCACAAACCACTGCAACAGCGTTACCAGCACTTCACACATCNATTGTGTGAGTCACCTACCCGATCCCAAAGACGGCGCACAAACCACTGCAACAGCGTTACCAGCACTTCACACATTGGTCAGCTTCGTCATCCCTTTCTCGGCTCGTCGCGGTTAGAGAACTGTCTTTCTCATCTGGTAATTATGTGGATGGTCGAGGAAGGTAAACTACTACAGTCAAAGCACTCGCTATTCTTGCTTAGGAATATAAACTTTGCGAGAGTTCTCTGCAAGGCTACACTTAAAAAACTAATCCTACTAAGTTTAAGTGTTCATATATGATAGGGGATGCTGTCTTACATGAAACATGGGTTAATTAAAATATCGATTAAAATAATCATCATCTACTACATATAAGACAAATAATTTACGACCGTTAAAAATAACTAATAAATTAAATTGTTTAATAAAAATCTAAAGAATAAATAACAAATATGATAACGCTACCCAAGAAGTATGTTTTTATTTAAATTGCTTTATTTACTATTACAAATGTAGTCTTGGCCTACAAAAAACAGCTTCAATTTCACAATTTACAGGCATTCTTCCTCCACACTCTACTAGTTTTCTAAGTTAAATAAAACGTTTATTTTCTTTGGCACTAAAATGACAGTGTTACGAGTATATAAGCCTTGTAGTGACAATAACTGCTATAATTATTTGTAACACATAGTATTATTCTGGGCATTTCGTAAAATACTAGATGACGTTCCATATCCCTGTATGCGTGAGTGATGTGTTGGCAATGGATTGATTAGTAACTTCAAAATTTCCAGTGGCATCTTTTGACAAAACATACAAAATAATTCATCAGTTTCTATATACAACGCTCAAAATAAGGTCAGCAAGCATTCCAAGTTGAGTTCTATTCGATTTTATACTTCCAAATACAACACCAACAATTGCAACAAAAAACAAATATTTTGAAAATAAGTACATACACGGTTATAATTACTTGTTAAATGCAGCCCTTAATTGCAGATTGGAAAACTTTATGGGGTGGATTTGTTTTGGCAATATCTTAAATATGATATTACAAAGCTTGGTATCCCAGGCGGTGCTATATTACTTACAAAGTGGTGTACAAAGTCTACAAATAATAGATTTGTATTATTACCAAGGTCCTTTCAGCATATAAAGTTTTGCTTAAATGTGTCTAATCGGGTGATACATACTGTACACTAAACTAAAATATTAATATCGAAGTAAGATTAAAATATGTACCAGATCTACATAAATCATATATGGTTAGAGTGACCTACCACAAGTCTAGTGGAGTGCAAAACTGAGAAGGAATTGGCTCTTTAAATGGCCGCAAAATGAATAATGTGTATACGTCCTTGTAACCTAAATTATTTAGGACCGCCGCGCCGTTTGAAAATAAGTATTAGATATATTAAAATGCACTATTTGGATTTCAAATATCTCTGGGATTTGTTGAGTGGATCCCTGGATATGACGAAATAGATTTATTATTTTAGAAATTTCGCTGACTCGTTAGAACATTTTCTTGTGGTTGCAATTTGAAGCTCACAGAAGTGGACAATTTTATTGTTTCAAACTAAGCTGCAAGTTTCTATTTTATGCTTCATTTAACCTTTTATTCTGCAATAATTATTTTTCAGTCCAGGCTGATTGGCAGCAGAAGGTGTTTTGATTAAGTTTATTAATGACCCCGCTCTTATCCGCGAAGAATACTTATCCGTGATTATATAGCTAATTTTCCTGCCTCGACGCTATGTAAAACATTTATATTTATATTTGCATTTGGTTTGATAGTACATCGAATCTATAAATAATAACTTATTGTCGATCCTGTTGCTATGAGAGCTGAACATATGCACCAATAATACGCACAGAAAATTGGGAGGACAAAATAAATAAAGATTGTATCTTCACACATTTTAATCAAAGCTTTCAAAACCAAATCTACATGTGGGAAATGCGATTGACAGCTAAATATACCATGTATCGGAAGCGATTTTATTGCAGTTAACGTTAAACGTATCAACATTTAGGGTTAAATTAAATGTCCAACTTTTAACTGGTCTAAAATTACAACAAATATCTCATAATAAATACGAATTATAAACGAAGAGAAAACATGGGCGTTTATGATGGCTCCACATATAATATTTCTTATTAAGAGCCAAATTCACAGTGTCTGATTTTGTTGCTATTTAAATTTGATTAAAAATTAAGTGTGGGTTAGCGTTATCATCTTGCTCTCTCTCTCTCTCAATCTATCTCTCTCTCCCATCTCTCTTTGTATGGATAGGGATAACTAACTATTAATTAGCCTCTAAACAATGATAATCTTAAACACAAGAATAGGTTCCTATTACTGAGCTAATCAGAACATTCACAATAAATATGGTGGTAGTTCTTGGCTGATGTAAGGTGGTATTTGGTATATAAATCGTTTTTAATATCATCAGAAACAAAAATTTTATAAATTTTTTGTTATACGTCGTTTGAAGAAATAGTAATAAATAAAACACAATGTACTTCCTGTTAAAATATTTATTTAGTTCAGTCAATACAAAACACATTTATTATTTTATTTTAAAAAAGAGTTAATATAGTTATCTACCTTAGATGACTGTTACATGCATGGCTAAACAGCTCTCGAAATATGGTAAGCATCAGCTTCTTGCGAAGCGTCGTACATGTCTCCGGATCGTAGTGATGTCCATCGATTCCCGATTGGTCATCCATCTCATTATAGCCACACTGCAGATCTTAGACTACTTTAACAGTTGACTCCACGACTTACGCCGTGCCAATGGTGTGACCACCATCAGCATCAGGTCCAGAATCCACAGCTCCAGGAAGACATGCTTATAGGTGGCAACGCCGAGTAGGTGCAGGTTTGTTTCCCGAACTGGAGGTATAACCATCCATGGTAGGTACTGACGCAAGCGCTTGGCGCCGATGCTATAGGTACTCTGTGATGTCTGGTCGTCTGGGAAGATGCATCCTTCTTGGACCCGGGTTGCTGGAAGCAGACCAACTATTTATGCCCCGCCTGGGACAGCTCTACGTCACAGTCCGGCGCGTAAGTAAGAGTCTGATCCAGAGCGATGATTCGGTCCACGTTGCAGGGCAGCTGCATCTGCGGTGTCATGTGAAACATGACACATCTTTAACTCTAACCTTATACAGCATGTGGGTAGGTGGGTCTCCTGTGCCTGTGCCCATTGGGTAAAACAGGAGTATAATTCAGAGCAAAAATGGTGTGCACAGAGCCTAGCACTAGTTGTTTTACAGCCACAAAGCCATGTCAGGCATTATGTTGCCACTTCAGATGTTTAGGTTATCCATGCGGTTCAAACCCGCCAGTACCATAAAGTCTGCAATCAGACAATAATAATAATAAGCACCACCGTGCTTTAATTGGCTACAGTTGAATGCAATCCAATAGAAAGAGGTTCCATTTCTTCCAATCGCCGTGGGGTGGGCGTGGTTACCACCTCACCTGTCAACAGCAGCGTACAGAGTTGAATCTGGGCGCACGACCTTGATGGAGCTATCAAACCTCTACGTACGCCCTTCGTAAACGAGTCCTCTTACTAGGCGGACCAGACCAGCATCCCTTCATTAGCCAGCATCAACCCTTTGAAACTCGGTCCGGTGACACGCCGCTTTTATTCACCAAAGGGTACTCGAGTGACAAGAGTACATCTCATAACCCAACAATGTGTGCCGTGGGGGTTATGTGGAAGGGAATGCAATCTTTCCCCCTGGCTACCAAGGCCACATGGGCCTTTGTTGCTGCCCTCCAGGCAAATACCCGCCTCCATGTCTCCTCCCAGCAGGAGGTTCAACCAATGCCACCCAGAGTCCGACCTTCGATCATCACGGCCTAAGGCCGAACTTCACACTGATCCCCTAGGTTACAACGACTATGCCATGCACACCAAGTTTTCCCCCAGGAGATGCCCAACACCTCCAGGATGTCAGACAGTCCCTTCTGTGAAGCTCCGCCACCCCTAGATCTACCCGAAGGCCTCAGTTGGGGTAGCAGACTCGGCTCATGGGTCACCCCGCAAGTAAAGAACATATGCAGCCTCTGGAAAGCTACACATAACCCCGCCATGGATGATCGCCAGTGCACTAGTGGGGCTGCCACTAGCCCATTATAGTCCTCACTCCGTCAGCAACGGCGTTTCCACCGCGTTTCCCGCCCTGACCTTTCGAGGATGTTGAGATGGACTTAAGCAGCACTAGGCTTTATATTCGAATGGCTGGCCCATTTCAGGGATAGGATCTCGGCCCACGCAACGGCATAGGGGCAAACCCTACCCAATGAGCAGACCCCACCATCTCGTCAGCAGGGCCGAAGAGCCCTCCATCGGAAGAAACACGACACAATTTGATGCTCCCGGACGGTCCACTTGAATTTGTGTTGGTTCGTAGACGACTGTAAAATGCGCGAAACACCGATGCAGCATGCCACCACCATCACTGGTCTCGGTCTAGGTGTGCATATATCCATATTTTACGATGAAACTGTATTCAATGCCATTGTAGTCGGGCTTGGTGCTTGTGTAAATGTTCGTAGGACAAAACATTGCCATCCTGACGAACGAACCGCCGCACCACGACTAAATAAGCAAACATAGAATTTTTTCCCTCATATATAATATGGATGCTGATGAAATGTGCCACTACGCGAAAACTAAAATTATTTTACAATTCGGGTGATACCTTGTATAGTCATAGGCAGCACATTCACGGTCCGATGACGAGACACAATATTTGCGCAGCAGTTGTGCATTCCTCCACATGCATGTCTTGTCGGGTCTGACTTGTCGCAGATGTACCACTGCTGGTCGTCGTAAATTTATGTCAGCTTGCGCAAAGAAGGGAAGCCATACTCTAATGGCAAGCCGATGATTACAACTTTGCTTTTGCACAACTCGCTCAAACATTTTTCTGCTCGGGCCCCGCCATGTAAACCAGTCCTTGCAGATAGTGCATCAGCAAGTCGTGCTGCATGTTTCCCACTTGATGGTATGGAATCTTGCCTTCCTCCCTCTCCAGTCCATTGTAGTACTTTTCCAAGAATAAGAGGAGGGGGAATGGAAGGAGTGCATGCAAGTCTTGCCATCTTCGTCGTAGGACACTGCGATCTCCTTGAGCACGAAGCCGCTCTGGCTCTGGAAGCCTTGCAGATTACATTACATACTGCTGCTCTCTACGATCGAAGTCAACTAAACAGAAATCGCTTATGGCTCAATGTATTTACACCCTCTGCTGAATTCACAAAAGTATCTTGACTACCTTGTCTCGTCAATTGCAAGATGCGAGTCGGTCATGAAGTATCAGGCAGAAAGCGTAAGCATGTGGGGGTATATTTCCTTGTGTAGTGAATTTCATCCTGCAGCCGATCACATTCGAACAGATACACTGGTCCTGTTTACTCGCATCGAACACCATGAGCAGGAGTAAACCCTTGAAGGTATCTGGGCTGTTTCAAGCGATGGCATCTGCGTGTGTATTGGTTAGAAACAGTAGAAGTTCCTGATTTGAATTTATGATAGTTCGTTTGTAGTCTTCGGCGAAATTCAGCAACATCGCTAGAGGAATATAGACCTCGAAATTCCCTCCCGGTTTATATAGGAAAGTTGTAGTCATCTTCTATCCCCCGGCCTGCCATCTTGGCTATACACAACTCGATAGGCATAGCGATATATGATTAATTGTCGCGATCGTTATAGCGACATTAATCGTATGGTATATCTCGACACGAATGCGCAAATATGTGAGGCGATCGATAAGGTGGAGAATACCATTGCTCATAATTTTCGTCAATGCCAGGTAGGATCCATACTTATTCGTCACTGTCTTTCTGAATTGCAGGAATGACTGACAAGGAAGAGTGCAAATATCTTGGTGCTGGACCGCTATCCGAAATTCCGATTGTAAAGTGTATGGTCCGATCAGGAATTACTGATATGCATAAAGTTCAACATTCGTAATGCTGTCTTCAAGAATGATCAGCTCATCGAATTTTATGCAAGCTTACACTGCGATCGAACTCGAAGCCAAGACTGCGACGGAAAAACTCGTTTGCACCTCTTAACACCTTGGTTACCTGCGGTGTACTGATTTCTTATTTGATTTGCTGCTTTGTTGTATTGCTTCTGGTCACTGTAAAACAAATTCCCATCTTCTCAAATGAAATGTAATTTATTCGTTACGAAAGTTCATCAACTCTCCACGCTGGTTTACGATTATCACACACACCTCGTGTGCTCTACTCGCAATGCACAGAATGTAAATAATGATTTGTGGTACCACGACCAGTTTATAACCTGGATGGACCATCGGAGAAAACTCGTGCAACATATTACGTGGCCTACAAGCACATTCACGGTCCGATGACGAGACACAATATTTGCGCAGCAGTTGTGCATTCCTCCACATGCATGTCTTGTCGGGTCTGACTTGTCGCAGATGTACCACTGCTGGTCGTCGTAAATTTATGTCAGCTTGCGCAAAGAAGGGAAGCCATACTCTAATGGCAAGCCGATGATTACAACTTTGCTTTTGCACAACTCGCTCAAACATTTTTCTGCTCGGGCCCCGCCATGTAAACCAGTCCTTGCAGATAGTGCATCAGCAAGTCGTGCTGCATGTTTCCCACTTGATGGTATGGAATCTTGCCTTCCTCCCTCTCCAGTCCATTGTAGTACTTTTCCAAGAATAAGAGGAGGGGGAATGGAAGGAGTGCATGCAAGTCTTGCCATCTTCGTCGTAGGACACTGCGATCTCCTTGAGCACGAAGCCGCTCTGGCTCTGGAAGCCTTGCAGATTACATTACATACTGCTGCTCTCTACGATCGAAGTCAACTAAACAGAAATCGCTTATGGCTCAATGTATTTACACCCTCTGCTGAATTCACAAAAGTATCTTGACTACCTTGTCTCGTCAATTGCAAGATGCGAGTCGGTCATGAAGTATCAGGCAGAAAGCGTAAGCATGTGGGGGTATATTTCCTTGTGTAGTGAATTTCATCCTGCAGCCGATCACATTCGAACAGATACACTGGTCCTGTTTACTCGCATCGAACACCATGAGCAGGAGTAAACCCTTGAAGGTATCTGGGCTGTTTCAAGCGATGGCATCTGCGTGTGTATTGGTTAGAAACAGTAGAAGTTCCTGATTTGAATTTATGATAGTTCGTTTGTAGTCTTCGGCGAAATTCAGCAACATCGCTAGAGGAATATAGACCTCGAAATTCCCTCCCGGTTTATATAGGAAAGTTGTAGTCATCTTCTATCCCCCGGCCTGCCATCTTGGCTATACACAACTCGATAGGCATAGCGATATATGATTAATTGTCGCGATCGTTATAGCGACATTAATCGTATGGTATATCTCGACACGAATGCGCAAATATGTGAGGCGATCGATAAGGTGGAGAATACCATTGCTCATAATTTTCGTCAATGCCAGGTAGGATCCATACTTATTCGTCACTGTCTTTCTGAATTGCAGGAATGACTGACAAGGAAGAGTGCAAATATCTTGGTGCTGGACCGCTATCCGAAATTCCGATTGTAAAGTGTATGGTCCGATCAGGAATTACTGATATGCATAAAGTTCAACATTCGTAATGCTGTCTTCAAGAATGATCAGCTCATCGAATTTTATGCAAGCTTACACTGCGATCGAACTCGAAGCCAAGACTGCGACGGAAAAACTCGTTTGCACCTCTTAACACCTTGGTTACCTGCGGTGTACTGATTTCTTATTTGATTTGCTGCTTTGTTGTATTGCTTCTGGTCACTGTAAAACAAATTCCCATCTTCTCAAATGAAATGTAATTTATTCGTTACGAAAGTTCATCAACTCTCCACGCTGGTTTACGATTATCACACACACCTCGTGTGCTCTACTCGCAATGAACAGAATGTAAATAATGCTTTGTGGTACCACGACCAGTTTATAACCTGGATGGACCATCGGAGAAAACTCGTGCAACATATTACGTGGCCTACCATTTATATATGTACTGTTCTCCAAATTGTACTTTATTCGTATCACATTAACAGAAAATATGTTTACAGGTCGCAACGATTTGTGAATTTTTCCAGCTTCTTATATGCGTAGATCTAACCCCAGCTTAATTCCGATGGAATCTGGTTTCGTAATGTCGATATATTTGCTGCATCTGATGATGCTCTTTAGAGTATTGGAATTTCCACTTAGTTCGAATTTTGTATCGGGAGACCACAAATCTTCGATGTACCTTGCAATGTCGTCTAATTCATAAGAGCCAACAGGCAATATTTCCTAGCGGGAGACATTATCGCTTTTCACGAGATACATCTTGCAGTTTTTTTCTTCATTGTTCGGAATCGCATTGTGGGTTTGAAAATCGATCAAACCTATTCACCATGCTTTCTCCAGGTCGAGTGCAGGAAAGTGTTCAGCATGCAGCTTGGAGCTACGACGCCTTGAAGGTAAGCATTATCGACATGACTGATGGTTTCCGGTCCATGAATAGCCATTTTATTCATTTACTTGTATGAACGAACAAGGAAGCGAAGACACAGGCGTCGGCTGTTCCACGTGTTCGGCATATGCTCCATATTGAAGCTGTAAGCCAGTTTGTATTTTTTGAAGTAGAGTCGCAGCTCAGGTTGAGGATACAAATTACCGAAACTGTCGTAGTAGTAATCATATTTGCCATGTTTTAAATAAATTACCCAGTGTGTACTGGGCGCAGCTATCGTGTCCAGGTTGATTATGGCACATTCGTCACATTTAGGTTTAGAAGGCAAAGCATCTCTCATAAACACTTCATGGAAATGAGTTATATTCAATTTGTGTGCAAATGTTTTTAAATCCTTGTAGAGTTTTAATCATCACCTCTTCCTGTTGCGTCCTATTTGAACACCTCCTCCCACTGGGTATGGCCTTAGGTAGAGGCATAAGCAATTTTTTACCCATGGCGACAGCTTCCATATTTGCGTTGTGTCTTTGGACCTCGGACAACTGCTAATGGAAAGTTATTAACAGACCAGAAAGAGTCAATGGAGGTCCTGCTCCGGGCACTCCTGCCTGATGACTCCATGATGGAAGAGGAGGAGGAGCACACTGCAAAGAGACAGAGTATGGAAGTAATTCCAGATGTGCAGGATGCACCGAGCTTCGAAATGGAAGAGCTGATGCAGATCGTGTACAAAATGAAGAACGGGAAAGCACCAGGAATGGATGGCATAACATCAGAGATACTTAAAAGGTGCTACTCACGAGTAAAGAATGTTCTTCTAGACATCTATAACGATTGTCTCCAAGCCGGTGTGTTTCCGTCCCCTTGGAAATTGGGATGCCTGAGAATTTTGAAAAAGGAAAATAAGAGAGATCTTGATGATCCCAAAGCGTACAGGCCGTTGACATTGCTACCGGTACTTGGCAAGGTATATGAGAAGTTGATCAACAGACGTCTAATAATGGCCTTAGAAGCAGAAGGTACATTAAACGAACACCAGTATGGTTTCAGAAGAGGAACTGGCACTGACTTTGCGCTCCATGACGTGATGGAGAAGATCAGGAGTTCTCCTGCTAAGTACATGATGGCAATATATCTGGACATATCTGGAGCGTTCGATAATGCCTGGTGGCCGGAGGTGATGCATCGGTTAAAGTCTAAGAACTGCCCAGCCAACCTGTACAGAGTGATCCTGGACTTCTTCCGAGGAAGATTGAGTGTTTACTCATCCAGGACTGCACAAGTAAGAAAGGAACTCACGAAGGGATGCCCCCAGGGATCGGTCCTCGGACCTATCCTATGGAACGTCCTCTTCGATGGATTCTTGGAGTTGGGTCTCCCTGCGGGGTGTACGGTCTTCGGATATGCGGATGATGGATTAATCCTAGTCTCTGGGAATGCAAGGAGAGAGCTAGAGGCAAAGGCACATGAAATAATGATTAAAACTTGGAACTGGTCTAAAAGTGTGAAATTGGAATTCTCGATAGAGAAGACCAAGACCATGCTAGTTAAAGGCAAATTGAAAAGGAGTCCGACCGTGTACTTCGGGGGGAGCCCTGTGCAATACGTAAAGGAATATAGGTATCTCGGAGTCATCATGGATGAGAACATGAGTTTCTTGAAGCATATCGAGTATGTGTCACGGAAGGCAGTCCTGGTGTTCCAAAAGCTCAAGAGAATCGGAAATACCAACTGGGGCCTAAATTATGGCACTCTCAGAACCATATATAAGGCAGTGTTCGAAGCCATAATTACTTATGGCGCGGTAATGTGGCATCACCGGGCTGAGCTTTCGTGGCATAGAAGAAAGCTTGTAAGCGCTCAGAGAGCGGCACTGCTGACCGTTACCGGAGCATATAAGACTGTGTCAAACGACTCGCTTCCTGTGATAGCGGGGGTCCTTCCAGTGGACTTATTAATAAAATATAGAGGACTCACGGCGGAGAGGGCTCGGGCTGGTAGGCTGTCTAAAGAGTATAAGGATATGCTAATGGATGACATCTTGGAAGAATGGCAGAACACATGGACAAATTCTGAGAAAGGTCGGCAAACCTTCGAGTTATTGCCTGACATTAAAGCCAGAATGAGCTGTAAGTGGATCACGGTGAACCACTACAGCATGCAATTAACAACTGGACATGGGAACTTCAAAGCAAAGTTGAACAGCCTGCGTCTCGTGCAATCTCCGCTGTGTGATGTATGTGGTGTAGATGACACAGTGCACCATGTACTGGATGACTGTCTTAAGACAGAGGATTTGCGAGTTTGGCTTGGAGAACAAACTCGAGAAATGGGCATTCACTGGAGACTGGAAGATGTAATGACAAATAAAGATCTCCATAAGGTTTGGAACGAATTCGCTACTCGAATTGGGAAACGATTAGAGGAATTCGACAAATGGTACCAGCAAATTTCTGATGATCCATGATGGGTAAATTGTGGAACCCGGATTGGTGAGGAGGACAGGTTTTTAAAATGAGGAAACCGGTTAATTTACCGGATAGTGGTACCAAGAAAGTGAATGGACCCTTATGAATGGAAAGAAAAAAGTGCAGCGCACTGTTTTACTCTTCGGAGTACAGTTACAGTGCGGGAGGTTTGGAGGGTGCGCTGGCCTTCGGGCCTTAAAAACCTGTTCGTTCGATGCGGTGTTGACAGCTCGGACGATACAGTTCGTGGTTTCAATTAGGCCCCCAAGGGCTCCGAGTACAGGCAAAATTAGTTGGAAAAAAACACAAGTAGAGGTTATCATGGTCTTGCATGCTTTATTTACCTTTTTCACCATTTTTCTTTTCAATTGCGCCTTCCGCTCTCTCTTTGCTCCCATGTCCATCTTTATGTTGGCCTTCATCATGTTGCAATTACCCCACGCTGCTATTTTTTCTCAGAGGCCGGTATCTGACGATTTTATTTCAGGAATGTTCAGCTCGAACGGTAGATTTTTGATCACAGTTTCGAAGATCCCCCTTTCAGAGTCATCCTGTGAACGAACTTATNAGATCCCCCTTTCAGAGTCATCCTGTGAACGAACTTATAAACTTATAAATACGCTCCTTTTATACAGTTTTGTTTAGGTATTATTATAGACTTGGAGCAGTATGGATGTATCACATATTCAATTATGTCATTTCAGTGCAAACTCTGCCAGAGGCAGTTTATTTGGAGTGGTTATTTTAGTAAACATTATAATACCAAGAAAACATGCTTAATGTCGTCAAGAGCGTTGTTATGCTACCTACTCTTGCTACTCCTCCTCATACATCTCCTACTCATCTTCCTACTCCTCCTCATCATAATTATCCAATGTATGATATTAAATATGCAAAGGATAACAGTTTACATATTGTCAAGCAAGATGTTACTCTACCGATATGCATTACTGGTGAAGTTGAACCTTAGATAGTGTGCGTTATTTTCCTTGCAGTGATAACGAAACCATCGTTCCACCGATTAAAGTATTGCCGATCTCCGTATTTATTGTTAACCATGTGGCATGTGAGAAACTAACTTGCATCCAGGAGTACTTCAGCATGGGATGGCATGCAAATGTGAATTGCGTGTACATCTGCCGGACTTATTCCTGCATTACCAAAATGATGCTTCTCGATAATGCAAATGTGATAGTGCTGTTTCGCATGGACGATACGAACTAGCGACATGTGTACGATGACCACATTAATGCGGACATGATGTTGTCGGATTTCAAAAGCCTGTTGTTTGTACTGGAAAGACAAATATGAAATTTTAGTGATTGTAAAACACTGGCCTCTATATAATGAGAGGTACCGACGTGGATTCGATCAGTTCATTTTCGACCATCGAGAATTAGTTACAGAATATCAAAATTCGGGCAGAGTAGCCTCAAGCTGCGTCTTGACTAAGACGAAGATGGAGGTTAACTCATACCAACTTGGAACTTGCGATACTGGTAAAAGAATAATTGGAAACATTGGCGAACCCGAATGGTCCGAAGATGCTACTACTACACATTTCGTCTTCATCTCGGAATACACAATATGTTGGCTGATCAGAGAAAATTCGTTCGCACATACTTGTCCAAGCTTGGGGCGAAGATGGATCGTGTGAAGACCGAGATCTTTCGTGATTTGATGGAAATGGACGAGCATGTAACGAGTGTTCAAATACAAATTACCGACAGACTGAATGTGGCATCCGCACAAAATTAAGATAATCTAAATGTGCTTAAAGATTCTATAGAGAATGCATTCGCTACCTCGAATTCCCACGTCACCAGAGAAAAGAATATACAAAACAATTTCAAAGACATATTGGATATATGCAACGAAAGCCAGGAATAAATCTAAAATCATTTGTTGAAAACTTATGACTAAACCTATAAAAGAGAGCATCAATAACCATTTGTATTAAGTACGATGTCTGACATTGCTAGCGAAATGCATCGAGTGATACAGTCGGTTAACTCGAAGTATTTGCTCTTCATAAGAGCTAGAATTTCGTGCCACCATATAAATAAAGAAATCTTTATGCCCATTTCTCGCTGTATCGATGTACTCAGAGAGAGCGCTGGAGCACCCATAGTCGAGAAGAACGAAGTCGACGATACTGCTGCGCCTGCAAAGAAAAGGAAATATGATGAAATACAAACGGATCGGGATGAGGAATCGGATGTAGATTTGGCACACAAGAAATGTTACGGAATAAATTCCTGAAATCGAGTTGCCTGTGATCGTACATGTCTAGTAATAATCGTACGATGTACGGTGTATACAGGTATAATAATAATAGTTCCTCGGTGCTAATGAAATATGGTTTCTACCAGGTAGGAAAATCCAAGAAGGCGATTACAAGACATTTGGATCACCCAGACTATACGAACTTCTATTTAGCAAGGAGCCCAGAGCGTTAACAGAATCTGACCTGCTGGAATACAATATGTTGATTGAACACACGGAAGTACTTTACCAAGATAACAATCCCGAGACTGGTGCTTATAAGGACGATGAAACCAAAAAACCTACATTCTCGCAGTTCTCTACAGTGGGGAGCACTTAATAAAGGGGTGGTCTGAAGAAGATAGATGGTGACAAGAGCATCGACTATGTGTTTTAGGACTACACTCAATAACTCGTCGATAGACTGCGACTACTGGTCGCTTCGCAAAGGGTTGGGAATTACTCGCACACCAACGAGATTATATCTATCGTCGAAAAACTGAAGGAGGTACGCTACATATGATGAGTCAGATGGGAATCTCCCGCGAACTGCATGTGGCCGCCATGCCCAACTACCACCATCGTAAGGTCATGATTTGTGGGATCAACTACCTGTTCCAAGCTGACCTCGTCGAGATGATACCGTATGCTTGGGTCAACAAGGGCTACAAATACATGTTAACCATCATCGATGCCTATAGAAAATTCGGCTGTGCTACGCTGTTCAAGTAGAAGAATGCTCATGATTGTACTGAGGCCATGGCGGTTGTGTTGTGCGATGGACGGACCCTGAATTATTTGCAAACCGATCAGAGCAAGGAATTCTAAAATGAAAATTTCAAGGTTTGATTTTCATTTATTTACAAACTTTTTAAAATATAGTTTTATAAATATAAGTAATTTTTTTTCTACAAATGTAATTTTTTGGGTATATAACATTTTTGAACTATATTACATTTACAACTATATTTTTAATTTTTATCTCTGTAATATTAATATTCTAATATATAATAAATATTTTATTTATGTTATTTATTTACTGTAGTATAAAACTGTTTATTATATATGTAAATTTTTAATGTAAAACATTATTTACTTCAAAGTATTTTTTCCTTACATATACATACATGCAATCATTTTCAGTTAATAAGTTTTTTGCCGTATACAATTTTTTTGCTTTATAAAACTGATGCTATATAAATGCATAACAAGAATATTAAAAGATTATTATTCTCTACTAAAGAACCAACATGAAGAAATTTTAATTAATTTATAACGATGAATTTGAATTTTATATTAATGTTGTTGATGGGTTTATTTTTCCAAATGATATATTTGTTGATGAACATTTTAATTTGGTTAAAATACATGGTGGTAATTATGCTTAACGCGATAATATTGACATAAGATGTACTTTTTACATTTCAATTTTCTCTAGCTGAAATATGAAGNTAATTATGCTTAACGCGATAATATTGACATAAGATGTACTTTTTACATTTCAATTTTCTCTAGCTGAAATATGAAGCAGATAAATTTTACTTAGAACTGAGTAGAGTTGCTAATAAAGCATCCAGTAAAATATTTTTATTCAGATAGAACAAAGGAAATTATTTATCTGTTGAGATAGTTATTTGGTTTTCTCATTTTAAAGGGGTTTATAAAATAAAACTGGTATGTAAACCTTCAGATAACAATTGTTTATATATATATATATATATATATAATAAAACTGACTGAACAATTCCATCTGCATTACGCCTAGCCTAACTATGAAATTTGTGAAATTTTGTTGAGTTTGCCCATTGTCGGATATTAATCTCGTTAGGAGGCTGGTAAGAAAAAGTCGTCTATTTTCAAGGCAGGAAGAATTATATCAAAAATAATGTCTCTCAGAATATAAATTTCAAAGAATGATTGAACGAGTGACATTAATATATGGGTATGTTAGGAAACTGCGCGGATTTATGTTTAGTGATTGCAGCCTTCCTGTTCACTATCATTGGAGATTTTAATGGATGGTTAACAAGGCACTACTTCCTTTTCAATTAGAGCTATAAAGGTATTGTTAATATATAATTTGTTTGTTTTGGTAAAATATATAATGTATAATTCTAAAACATTAATGCATATGGTCAGTGGCATGAACGCGCGGCGAATAGAGTAACATTTGGTATTTTTTTCGCTAAATTTTTTTGGCAGTAATTCTGAACCTTGTGGCCGGGAAGAAAATTAAATTTTACAGAAAAGACTTGATGATGGCAGTGTGTGTGACTAATATACTATAAACTTTTGGAAACACAGGTTATCGTTATGGATTTATGGTAAGGGAAGTGCCCTGCAGATGTCCACATGGCTACATTGGTAGTTAGAAAAAAAACCCACAAAACCCTTTGAAGTTGTTTTTCTGAAGGGCATAATTTTTGGATGTTGGGGTACTCTGTCTTAGTACGTTGTAGTTACACTTGGATTATTCCAAAAAATCGACCCGTGACCGACTGCATGTTTTGAAGGTCAAGTGTTTTTGTATGAGTGCCTGTATTCACGAAGTATTCAAATGGAACAAGTTGGATAAGCGTTTTAAATATAACTGGAGTTATAAGGATTGCATTAGAAAAGGGCCTCTCAGTGAGTAGTGTACAAATAGTTTCACATAATTTTCATACTTTTTATAGTGAATAAATATTGTAAATCTTTCNCTCTCAGTGAGTAGTGTACAAATAGTTTCACATAATTTTCATACTTTTTATAGTGAATAAATATTGTAAATCTTTATTTAGAAAGAGACATAAATTTAGTATTTTACTTATTTCAGTTCTCATTTCTATTAGTAAATGTAGTTTCTATAATATGGATAAATATATGTATTTATTGTTTACTGATACGTTTATCTAAGCAAGTAGTTGTTGAAATTTTAATGACGCAATTACAAAACGATAAATTACAAGTAGTTAACTATACGCGATGAAACAATTTGTTTTTCTTCCATGTGTGAACCACCTTACTTTGTGTGAGATTAATAATGCTTGGATAATGTGGGTTCTTTGCCAATTCTTTGTGGTTTTCCTAACTAGTTACTGTGTTTTGGCAAAGGCTAGTAGGATGGTTGAGTATGACCTGAATAGTGAAGGAATGCGTGAAGTTTGCCATTTTTTCAAAAAAGAAAGTAGTCTACATTTAAAAAGATATGTACTAATGCGATTTTGTTGCGTGTTAAATATAATACACCCAAATGCATGTTAAGAGCATGTTGTGGTATACAGACTTGCTTGAAGTTATATTGGTTGTAAAGGAAAAACTCAGGAATATTGTTAGGAATCTAGATCAGTGATACGTATTTTAAGTTTTGTGTTCCGCAGCTCGGTTACTGTAGGCATTGCAAATATTGGAATAGGCCTTTTTGTCCTAAATAACTCTTTTCTGGAACTATTTGCTGAATTTTACACCAAATGGTTTGCCAAGAAATGATACGGTCTACACGATTTCTCGCGAATAAAATGAGCTTTAAATGTCGTATGGACGTAACTTTATTACATTTCACTGAAGTTTTCGTTTCGCACTACATCTGAATAAGTAATTTGTATATTTTGTAACTTTTAAATATAAACATCCAAAATTCAATAATTATTTCTTTCCGCAGGCAATATTTCTGTACAGCAAATATCAGCAATGGGGAGTAGTGATATTGGAAGACATAGTTTCCTCACTGCGGCCCACCGTTACGGGTATAAAATATAGTATGATATATTCTCTGTAAAGCCAAATATGTTGATAAATATTGAGATTGAAATGTGGCTTTTAATTTAATTGTATTGATAAATTATAAAACATCAAATATCAAATAAACTATATGCTTATACTGGTTTGAAGGGTAGTAGNCCAAGATCAATTATATTTGCATAATAGAACTAGGGCCATAATCCAATCGCGCCATAGACATATACAGCTAGACTTCTTCCTATGGTGTTGTGTATACACTGAAAAGAAAACTTGAAGCACCTGTACGCATGATCATATGATCCATATATTTATTTAAACCAAAGAATAAAGCGTAATATTGCGTTATATACTGTGTAACAACGTCCACGGCTGCTATTTCAAAAGATATGTTACTGACTTTACTGGACATTATGACTTAAACAAACTGTGAGTGTGTATTCAGTTATAAACATACCTATTATACTCAACAGAAGTAATTATGCCTAACATATATTTTTCACAATAACGACAGTATTAGTAAACTTTTAGTAGTATTCTACTAAACCACGAAGTGGGTATGGTTATAAGCTTAACTAGCAAGTAACGTAACTCTTAACTGCTGTGTTCACATCCAGTCTGTTCGCCATCATCTTGCTTGTACCATACGTTCAGAATAACACTGATTGCTTTCTTTTAAATAGTTTTGTTTATATTTATATTCCAATAATATTTAGAATATTAATTTGACTATGTGTAGCAACTTGATATTTACTTTACGTATTTAATATCACGTTTATTGGCTACATATTGGACAAGGTTAAGCAAAACAATTAAGTAATCAATATTATTTGCTTAAAAACTTTATTTGGTAAGCAAAATTAACTTCCCGGTTTTAAATAAATATGTATATTTTATCATAATGTGTGTTCGACCACGTGAAAGACCATGGCACTGCAAAATTTTGAGTGACCATTCGCTGTGCGATGTACATTTTGAAATAAAAATTTAAAACATATTTGGCTATACTATAACAATTTTATAACATACTCAAACGATGTATTCTTTTATACGTTGAAACCTTAATTGAGAATTGTTTTGTGACTGAAATCCGGTAAATGCATCAGTATGTGACTTGTTATTGCAACTCTTTTAAGTTACACTTAAGTACCCGAAAAACATAAAAGATTGAAAGTAAGTTAAAAAATTAGTTGAAATATATTTTTATGTGAGGTATAACTTTAAGGTGCCAAGTTTTCTTAGTAATGTGTAAATAGCCTACTAATTTTCACAATGAAACAATATATATTTTTTGTGCTATTATATTTGTATTAGCAAATATATTTTTCTTTCCCTTACGTCAACGCAGTAGATAAATATTTACCTATTCCTCTCTGACGGTTCCTCACTGAATATACAAATATGACAAAATGTGTCACATGCCATGTATATCAATTTAAAATTTTGGTACTACTTTTCTCTAGCTGTTGATTTCCGCTATGTTTAAACAGTTACGTAATTATATTAGGCATTAATTTCATATGCACTTATTACTGCTCAAATGTAAGCAAATAAGTACTGGAAAGTCATTGCCGTTCACTGGCCTTATCAGGTTGGCGATTAATCTTTTTGGAAAGAAAATCTTTAAAAGTAATTGTTTCTAAAACAAATATATTTTAACTAGCAAGCTCCGAATAATATTGGTATCCTTATAAGATAAGCATGTTTAATGTATTAACGACTGCAGTTGTTTGAATTTAATTGTTGAAATTAAACTTTTCTAATAAATTTTTTTATAATATTATTTAAATAATAATAATTTTGAAAGAGTATCGTATATACTCAGCAGTTATTTTTTGTTATACTTCATCAACTCTTTATTGATATTACAGTAAGGATTGTATCACATAAATTCTGGAAAAGTATAGAATTACTAGGAATGTACTTCCGAAGGTGCTTAAATAACAAAGAACACCCTGTTCTCTAAATACGCTTACAATTACGCTATAACACATTCGAGAGCCAAACACTTGGCATAGCAATAGCATAGCATAAAATATATTGTGAAATAATAAGTTTACTAATTGTAATTATTTGTTGACGTGTGCTACATAACTTCTTACAGTGCCAAACCACACCCTGTGATAGTATAGGCAGAATATGATGAGCTATAGAGAGGCGGATCCAAGCATCACGGAATAAAGGATTTGCTACACCAGGAGTATACAGGCGAGATCCCATCATACCATGATATCGCGATAATATGGGCGAGTTAATATCTGGCAGAGCCTACTCTTATTACACCCTACTACGCATAAAATACTCATGTATCACTGGTTTAGCGTAATAAATGCAATTCTGTAATCCTTCTTAGTTTCAATGGTGGATCTATAAACCAAAAAAAAGTAGGACTACTTGAGGTACATTAAATTTAATAATCATATGTAAATGTAAATACTTTGCATATATTACAACTCAATACTTTATTTTTTGGTTGCTGCTCTACTTATATTTATTAATGTCGATTTATCATCAAAATTTATTTAACAAATAATGTTACGAGATGTTAGCGTTGGTGTTATTCTTCATTAATGTTGTTAATGCCGGCAGGCGTTTAAAATTTTCATATTCCCGTAATTTTCTGGGGCAGTGTGGTGGTGAGGCAAATACCGGCGAAAAATTTCCATGATGAAAATTTTTCGTCTCAATATCCAAGGACACCTTCCCATAAGCAACAGAGGAGTATAATTTAACTGAATACAGAAAAATGAGCTGTGTTCGAGAATTTTATTTCGTATGTTTAAGCAGGTGGAAGAAATACAATTGAAGAAATTAATTTTTTTCGTTGCTGGACACCGATGATTCTTTTGAAACCACAGCAAACCAAGGTGCAAGTGGTGTAAATATTACACCTGCTTGTATTGACGGGTGAGGTCGCCCAAATTGAAAGTATGGTCAGGCAGGTGAGCGAACGACCTTAAAAATTATAAAATGTTCATCAGACATTGTAACTACTCCAGAAGCAGCATGAATATTGTCTAACCATTTGAGAATAAATGACAAATGAGTACTATCAGCAAGTGTGAAGGTGTTTAGCAGTAGCAGCCCAGGATCTTTAAAGATAATATACAAAACATTACAGATACAAAGGAAGTGCATTTCATGCATATTAAAAAGAATCTTTTCGTTAATACAGATGCAAAATTATCACAGGAAGACAATTAAGGATTTGATTTGTCACCTTGTAACTCCGAATATTATAAACATACATGGGATAAAATGACAGATGTAGTAACACAAGTGTTCATAGCATTTTGTATCTTTAGTTACAAAGAGGAAATGGAGAATATCAGCTGCATATTTATATATGTTGCTGCAGACCTACAAGATTAGAGTTTTTGGAAGTAACTAAGTATGGCATTAACAAATAAGTATACATCCAAATCCAAATGAAAAATTATCGACTCTTTAAGACAAAGACGATAAAAATAAATTATCTCTACAAATGACAAAGGATAAATGTGAATGTCCTTAGCGCATTAACAGACACCATACGTTAAACATTATTGTCAACAAAACCTCAACAGATCCTTCTTCTTTAAAGTTCAGACTTTCTGTTCTACATGCAGACATTAGATTCATGGGATTTCTTCTGTCTGTTTCCTACAGATTAGGTACGTGTTAAACTTTATTTTGGTTTCTATGAAATGTGTATAACGGAATTTATATTTCTACACCTGCGGTAGCGTAGGGGTTAGCTTTCCTACCCACCAACCCAAGTCCAGTGACTTAAGTGCCACTTCGGGCATGGACGTCTGCCTTACAATTAATTTAGACGATTGTTTTTTGTAATCTGCCTGCAAAAGTCTTCCAACTCAACGGCGAGGACGCTTCTGTGAGACCTAAATTAATTTATATTTTAGTTTAGATTTTCGTCGCAGGAAAGTATAAGTTAACGCCCACTGTCCACAAAATTTTACAATATGGTGGACCAATCATTTGCTACGCATCCTACAGATGAGAAAATTATTAGAGGAAGCACAAGAGGCTGGGAGTAAAATTATAAGATGTCATTGTAAGCAGAATGTTAAATATACAATATTGGTATCGTTATCTCCTACTGTTAACAGAGTCTCTTATATCATCAGCTGCGAGTGTGCCGAAGAAGTTAGTGCAAATGCTTGATAAGTAAGTAGAAATGTGAAGTTAATTATTTAATACAACATTTTGAAAGAAGCTTGGTTAAATGGGTGAAGCAAGTGAGTGAAGAGATTTGGACGGATCTTAACGTCGAGGTCTTCGGAGCCGGTGAGGGTAAAGTGTGGTGAGTATTGAGCATATCAGAAATGCAAGTGCGGGAGGAAACGGGAGATTCCTGAGAAACCCATCCCCCCACATGCCAAAATCTGGCTCTCAATACCTCGATTTTCAGATCCGCCGAAACTCCTCCACTACACGCTTCCCCTCTTCCCGGCCCCCTTAATCAAACGATGTTTTCAACAATTTAAGTACACCCAAAAGTTAGTTATTCTATTTTGTACGTAAGTTTTCGCAACTATATAGAAATATATTACATCAAAAACCACAAATAATACATAAAAAATTAATTAACGTGCAAGTGTAATGCAGGTACACGCAATATCCCACCTCCCCTCATAATCACTAAGTAAATTCAGAATGAACGTTACTCGTGAAAAATCTATATCTGCACA
>NQII01013340.1:7783-19182 GCA_002778355.1 Clitarchus hookeri
ATCCACCATTGGGTGCAAAACATAGGGACTGTGATTTTCACAAATTTCTCGTTCACTGGCGACAAAATAACGTGATGCAAATAGGAGTGAGAACAAGAAGTGGATTGTGTCTTACGAGAAATGAAACCAGTAAAACCTTTACAACCGCTATCGCCATTTCACCAAGGCCCTCCTCACAATGTTGTGCAATGACATTCTATGATTTATTCCACTACCTGCTGACTCATCTGTATCATCATAAGTTCATTCACTTATACTGAGTGCAGCAAGCATAAACTCGCGTCTCCTCACCAGCTGGGCCATGTAGCGGCATGCAGTGCAGTAGAGCAGATGGGCGGTGGCCAAGTCGCAGGTTATGAAGATCAGACCCAGCCACTGCGAGAGGTGCTGTATCATCCAGTTGTACACATGCAGTCCCAGGGGGCTCTCGTGGAACAGGTCGCCCATGTAGGGGTCCACGCCCTCATTGTAGAGGTACACACCTTCTGTCACTGTAACCACAGACAAGCAATGATCACAGGCAAGGGAGAATAACTTGGGTTGATGATACAATGACTGAAGGTGGCCATCCACANCACAGACAAGCAATGATCACAGGCAAGGGAGAATAACTTGGGTTGATGATACAATGACTGAAGGTGGCCATCCACACGAGAGTCTTACTCATGAGTCGCACATACACGGACAACAGACCTCAAGCTAAGCTTTTATATATCAATTGAAACAAGCTGCAGAGTTCGTTCAAGATGCATGTAGCATGTTGATGATGACTGATAGCTGGAATGACAAGGATTCATGCACATATACTTAACGGCATTAAAGATGATGGTGCGGATGGTTACCAACTACTACTTAGACCTTCCTACGAAAGTTGTCAGTTGTTCGTAATGGAAGCCAAAATCATTTATAGTTACGACACGGAACAAATTAACTTGCCTTATCATGTGGCCTGCACATGACTGGCTCCCAACCCACATATGAGCTAATGCTGAGCCCCACCAAAGGCCCTACCAGGCCATGTCACATTCAGCTGGTTTGATCCTGGGCCGGCTCACATCCCACACACGTACCAGTTTCTGCTAATACAACCCAAGCTGAGCCAGAAGCGTGAGCCACACTCACAAGAGTAATTGCCGCTTAATATTACAACATTAAAAACTTATGTTTACATTTACTGCAGAATCACACTGAGCAGATTAAATACAAATACTTAATTTGTCATTCAGCATACACCAAACGGTAATTATCTAGTTTAGGGGCTTTTCTGAAAAACACAATAAAAATTTAAAATTATGAGATATTTCTACTCTACTAATGATGCAGGACACGAATATACTAGGGGCATCGCTTTAAAATAAGTGCAACATATTTTTAAAAATTGAACAAGTTTGTGAGATGACTGTTTCTGACAGTTTGTTTACGTTTATGAACGAAACGTTTTATGCCAACAAAAGTTGTTTTAATGAATTCAGCATAGCTTACCTAGTTGATATTGAAGCGGCCGTAGTGTTAAAATAAGTAGAACATATTTAAAAAAACTTGCGTAATATGTTTGTTTGTGTCTATTAACGTCAGAGGAATTATACCAGCCCCCTACCTAGGTGAGTCAATTTAAATTCTTTTGGTGTGTTTTACGGTTCCTTTAAATCCCTGCAATCCTACATTCGTATTTTAGTGTAAAACCCAAACATCCTAGGTTAGTGTAAAACCCAAACATCCTAGGTTAGTATAAAACCCAAACATCCTAGGTTAGTGTAAAACCCTACTATCCTAGGTTAGTTTAAAACCCTAACATCATAGGTTAGTGTAAAACCCAACAATCCTAGGTTAGTTTAAAAATGTAAAATAGTGATTCGCCCATCGTGGGGTTAGGTTTTGTTAGGTTAGGTGGGCACATATTACGAAATTAGTCGGACGTTAATGCCCCTAGTATATTCGTGTTCTGCATCATTAGTAGAGTAGAAATATATCATAATTTTAAATTTTTATTGTGTTTTTCAGAAAAGCCCCTAAACTAGATAATTACCCACCAAACACACATTTGAACAGTCCACGTTTCTCAGCTGGGTTGTATGAATATTTTCACTCAGTACGTTTAATTTAGGCACTAAAACACTTTTCGCTGTTGTTGGATGCGGTAATTATTAAGTTTAGAGGCTTTTCTAAAAATTAAAAAAAAAATTCAAAATTATGATATATTTCTACTCTACTTATCACATAGAATACGAATATACTAGGGGCGTAGCTTTAAAATAAGTATAACATATTTAAAAAAATTGAACAAAATTGTGAAATGAGCAGTATAGCCAGTTTGTTTGCCTTTCTGAAAGAAACGTCCTGGACCAACAAAAGTTGCATTAATGGGTTCTGCACAGCTTACCTTGTTCATATTCAAGAGGGCGTAATGTTAAAATAAGTAGAACATATTTTAAAAACTTGTGACATATGTTTGTTTACGTCTATTAAGGTCAGAGGAATTATACCAGGCCCTACCTAGGTGAGTCAATTGACATTATTTTGGTGTGTTTTACGGTTCCTTTAAATCCCTACAATTCTACATTCTTAGTTTAGTGTAAAACCCTACAATCCTAGGTTAGTGTAAAATCCAACAATCCTAGGTTAGTTTAAAAATGCAAAATAGTGATTCACCCATCGTGGGGTTAGGTTCTGTTAGGTTAGGTGGGCACATATTACGAAATTAGTCGGACGTTAATGCCCCTAGTATATTCGTGTTCTGCATCATTAGTACAGTGGAAATATACCATTTTCCGTTAATTATTTTTACAGAAAAGCCCCTAAACTTAATAATTACCGTTTTCTTGTTACAAGTGCAATGCACTGGGCTGTTTTTTTTTAAGTGTTTCTGTAATAAACTGTTACAAGTTTATACGAGGACCGGCAACACGGTATGAAAGAAATAAAGTATTAGCTATTGAATACGAATGCATGTTGTCACCTTTCTTCCACGAATTTAACGGCGTAGATACTTCCACTCGATCAGCTATTGTCTCTCTGTAGTCAGAATTTATCAACCAGTACCTAATCACAGCAGCTACGGTATATTCTAAGTAAAGAAGAATTGCCATAGAATATCCTGTTTCACTTCAGTAGTTGTGATAAAAATTGTAATTCCAAAACGAACAAAGCAAACCTTAAAAGTCACGAAACTTATTTACATACACACTTCAATTGATTATATAAACATCGATTGAAGTCGTATTACAAAGAAATAAAACTCATCCATTCCTACACGACCCACTATCACTTAGGCTCGAGAACTTCATTATTCGAAGTTTGTTTTCAGTTTGTGTATACCACATAAACCCTATCCACGACTATCGATTTTTTTTTGTGACAGTGTGGCCAACACAAAGCCTACGGCCAGAAACAAAAATAGGAGACAGACAAATACAGATTAATGAAGCATAAATACTAGACGGAATCACAAATACTACTCGTCTCGGTAGAGGTCCATCAACCATAGAGGGAAAGAAAGGCCATGGAACAGGGGACAGCAGGGAAAGAGTGGGCCGGTCACCGATTACATCTATCAGGACACCAAATTCTTAAGATCAAATAACAATACCGTGCGCAAGTAAAAACCGAGCGAGAACGACACGAACTACCCGAGGGTCATGAAAAAGTACTGAAGGGTAAGAGACAGGACAAATCACATGAAGCTGACGAAAAGCAGCATACAACGAACTTCTATTGCCTCCAGTGGAACACTGAAACAAAAAGATGCGTCAAATCTGCACTAGGGGCCCCACATACACAGGAAGGATTACAGGCTATATGAAGTTTATACAAATGAGACTGGGATGCATTATGACCTGAAAGGAGACGAAAAGAAGTTACTGCTAAACCACGGGAACTACAATGATAATATTTTTACCGAGAATATGCAGGAAATAACTGTATTAGAAACCGAAGTATAAGTTTCTCACGTATGTTTCCAATGCCGAAAAATGTCCCTGTTCAATAAGGGATATAAACCCGAAAAGGAAAGTAAGGGCTTCGAAACATCCTGTAAAACACTCAATTTCACATGTTTATCGACCATCTCATTCCCCTGAATCCCGACATGCCTTGGTACCCACATGAAGAGGACAGGAACATTTAGTTTATCCAAAAGAACACACTGTTCCCATATGAACCATATAAGCACTTCCTTATGGGGAGTAGGGACAAGGCCGTAAATACACTACGTGAATCAGATATAATCAGATGATTTAAGACTTTGAAATCGTAAACATAATGTAAAGCCATATACACTGCAAAAGCTTTGGCATAATAAATTGTGGCGGTAGAAGGGAGTTTAAAAAGTCCAGAACATTTATGTGAAGAATCAAAATAAGCAGACCCAACACTTTCGGCAGTTTTTGAGGCATGAGTGTAAATCAAAGTACAGTCGCGATAATCGGCAACTCTAGCCTTAAATTCTTGTTGAATAACAATGGGAGAAACAGATCTAGTAAGAGAAAGAAATATAAGACAAGAAAACGAAATGTATTCTTATACTCCAAAAGCTGTAACAATCTAGGTGGAGGGTGAACAAAACGGGCCATCGTTAATAATACTTCCGGTAGGATGTAACCAAGGTTGTCAACCGCCTATGCAATACCTCTTATGCTAGAATTACGAGTACGAATCCAATGTTTACCTAGCAACAGTCCATGACATTAGGACAGTTACATTAGGAAAGATTCCATATGCAAAAAATCATAATGGATGTAGAAGAGAAAGCGCTAAGAATAAGTCTGAGGCAAACATTCTGTATAGTCTCCAATTTGTTCACCAAAAGGAATGGCAGCTGACCAACAATCAGAGTGCCGTAATCTAAAACAGACCGAATGTTAGAGATGGTAGATAGGGATAAAACTAATTCTAAATGAACTGCTCTGAACACAGGGCAGGTAAATATTACGTACCAAGCTTTTTCCCCGCATTTCAAATACAGTGGCCCAGCAAGATACCCTCCAACAATTTCAAACACCACTGTATCCCTTACGTGATCTTCAGGAAGAACAGGAGGTATTAGAGTAGGTTTCTTCACCTCAAATCTCTTGCACTAAAAACACTTTCCCAAAACCTTTCGCAACATCCACCTACCATTAGGAATACATCAATGATCTCTAAGATTTAAAGCAAAATCTGCACACCTGCCTTTGACGCTCTCACATGTCTCACCCTAATTATAAACTCTATTAAAGGGTAACTTGATGGTAAAAAATAGGCGAACGGAAATCTTCCTGGTCGTTTCTTCTGGTAATTTTTGTCCCCACCCTCAAAAGTCCTGTTTAATCTCTGAAAATGTTCAAGGCTTTGAAGCTTTCTGTACTGGTAAATACCTCTGTTTGGATTATCTTAAAGAAAAATTTATGTGTAGTAGAAATTTCCATTAAGCTCAAATTAGAAGAGGTAGTCTTTTTCTGTGGATCCCTTCATATTATTCAAGAACTTCGAAATCCATCCCACCATCCCAACTATCTTTGAATATTTAGCGAAGTAGTGCAAATACCATTGTTGTTCTTCCTGGGAGATCAATAATGTAGTAGTACACTTCCACCTCTCCCTGTCCACATCTTCTTCGTCTGGGGGAACAGACCTTGCAGGCCATGCAAGCTCCTCAAGTCTCAGCCATTGAGGACCATCCCACTATCGCGAATAAATAAGTTGTGATGCAGAACATCCTCTGGAAGGGAGGTCAGCAGGATTGTCTACACCCACCACATGAAACCAGCTTCCTAAATAAGTCAATGATATAATTTCCTTCACTCTGTCGACAACAAAATTACCCCTCTTTATCCAGTAGAGTGCANGCTCTGTCGGCAACAAAATTACCCCATGCATCGTCCCTCTTTATTCAGTAGAGTGCAGAGAACGAGTCACTCCAATACAATGTAGGGATATCAGTCATCCCTGAACTCTCAATAACTGAAATAGCTATCTGAGATCATATTGTACATGCAAGTAATTCCAGCCTCGGGATTGCTATCTGGATTTTGTCACTATCAGCTGCGTCTTTATCTCCTGTCAATCAAAGGATCGTAGAAATAAAGCAGCTGCACAAGCCAATATACTTGCATCACAAAATGTATGTAAAGACCAGAATGACTTAAACTCACTTCTTGCCAGTTGTCTGGGAACCTTTACTTTACAAACTGTATACAAATCCTCCAACCATTTGTTGATCCTATCTTTCAAATCATCACTTAACTCATCGTCCCAACTAATTTTCCTCTCCCAGTTTTTCTGCAACAAAATATTAGGGGTGATATAAATATGACACACGAGAAACCAAGTGGGTCAAAAATGCTATGAGCAATTGACAAGACACTTCTTCTTGTAACCTTCTCTCAGAATCGTTGTATATCCACACTTTTACAAGATGGTACATCAACTACCGGATCCCACATCAGTCCGAATACTGATGTCATCTTAGGCATTTCACCTTCTCCCAAGTTCGATCTTTTGTACTCTCACATTCGTAGATCAAACTAAGCTTACAGCAGTATCTTTCTTGACTCGCCAACATAATAGTGGAGTTCGTCTTCGGTGTTTACAGAAGATATGCAATTATCTACATACTTTGACGATCTCAACCTCTCGACTTTCTCAGGGTAACACANAAAGACAATCTCAACCTCTCGACTTTCTCAGGGTAACACAGACTGTTCTTTAGGTGGAGATTCAGGACAGCTCCCAGTAGAAATGGACTGCAGTTGACTCCAAAAACTACAGGATTGTGACGATATATTTAATGTTTCTGTCAGTATAATTCTCCAACCAAAGAAATTTCAAAAATAAGTGGTCCTGTTCTCGAACAGAAATGTGTGTAGAAATGCCTTTTTGATGCCCAACACAATGCCAATCCTATTTGATCTGAACCTGTTAAAAATATTTGGAATGACTTTCAGCAAGTTGGTTCCCCTGCGCGAAGCATCGAATACAG
Organism: Clitarchus hookeri; assembly: GCA_002778355.1. NCBI lineage: Eukaryota > Metazoa > Arthropoda > Insecta > Phasmatodea > Phasmatidae > Clitarchus > Clitarchus hookeri. The sequence continues at coordinate 14,739 of NQII01013340.1, forward strand.
GTCTCATAAGAGTGGTCGAATCTTCCTTGAAAACACCTCTGAGGGGCAGGTAGTATCTCTCATTTTGTATTACTTCTTTGTAGAAATCTTCTATTATACCTCCCGACTCCCAAACCTTGAATACTTCCAGTACTTTTCAAAACTACCTTCCCAGATTAGGCATTTTGTGGCCCTTACTCCTATTCACTAAGTGACAACTCTCCTTCCAAGGAAAGGCGACGTCATATCTCCCTTCTTGATTTGTCATTACATTGTCTTGAAAATGTTACATAATCACAATTTCCATTTCCTTCTTTGTCAATATCTCAGCATGATCATTAATACCAATACACTCAAGCACCCACAGATATTTTAAGGAAGCTCTCTGCACAAACAAAGAATTGATAATGAAAACAGTAGGTACTGTAATCTTCCAGCGTATTCCAAAACATTAACATTACTGTCCAACCTAGAGTAGTGCCTGCAGCAACTAACCCTGAATTGAACCTGACGATCTCACCAGTGATCATACTACCTGCAGTATCCACTCCAATGAGTAAGTCCACTCCAATGAGTAAGTCCACCTCTAGAGAGCCTGGGTCGAAATCAGAGCACCAGGTCCCTGTTTCCTTGACCTCTTTCATCCAAGGACTGTATCTTAGACATCTTAGAATTCTTCCCCAAATTGTATTTTGACTTAATACTGGTATAGAGTGAGAAGAGGTGTTATGAAGGCCATGTAAGGAAATTTAATAGAGATTATATTCCTATGTGTTAATTGATGAACCCCCAAACAGCTAGTGTTCGATATTTTGTCTTTTTAATGGGATATACTCAATTTCCTTGACAGGTTTTTTCAGCAGGTAAGATCTCTGAGAGCCAGTTTCTAGGAGCGCACGCACAATTCTTTCTCTCCCTTTGTATTATAACCTGAAACTGAGAGTTACGAAACTTCTGATAGAGTTGATGATTGTGCATTTAGTGTTACAGGCTCTTTACTTTCACATTCTGTGGATCTATTATTAGCACTAGATTCAACACTCCTTCTAACAACTGACAATTTAACAGCTAGGTAGTTTTGTTTAACATTTGCTCTCTGGCCAACTTTAAATATGCAAACCAACATCTGCTATCTGTTAATCTCATATGCTTGTATGTCAAATTCAATTACTGAGCAAGGTAACAGTCCCTACTTTCGTGCTGCTTCTTGCAGAAAGTGCAACCCTGTTTCTTGCCCTCCTCTTTGCTGAAGAACAACACACTGGCAGTGGCTAGTTCGTTTTCATGCTCCCTAGCTAAGCATTTAACTCTGTTCCCTTTGGAAGATAACACGATCCCAGCCTGAGCGAACATGGTCCTTCCTCTCTTCACCTTCGACCTCACCTTTGAAGAACACTTNAAGATAACACGATCCCAGCCTGAGCGAACATGGTCCTTCCTCTCTTCACCTTCGACCTCACCTTTGAAGAACACTTAATGTTTACAATTTGTCGGCATGCCCACAAAGTTGTTATTTTGCTGTAGACACTGTGTTCCTCATCCATGCACGCAGAACTTCTTCAGGTAGGAAGGATTCTACAAGGGAAAATAACATTCACCCATATTTATCCCCAGTAACACCAATGGATTCCAGTGCTCTCAGCTGTGTTTCTAGTTTATCGAACAAAAATGCTAAATTACATTTTTTCTTCCTATTTGCAACATTCTGTATGACAAGACTTATTAATTCCTTGATGTAGCACTCTATCAACAAATCGTCTGCCAAACCTGCTTGTAAGTGTTTCGATTGCTTTGTTATAATTATCTCCGTGGGCAGGAAGCTACAGACTAGTTCCCTAGCTCGACTGCTTACTTTTGTAGGTTGGATTAGATACTGCAATTTTTCCGCATCCTCGATATTATCGTTTTCATGAATGCGTTTGAATTGTCCACAAAACCGCAACCAATCTTTAACCTCACCTCCAAACTTCACTAATTTTATTTTAGGCAATTTCAATAATTTTTTAGTGTTATTACATGAACTCGCCAACGTTTCATTGTCGGTTGACTGCATCCTTTAAAAACATTCGCACTTATACTGTCCACCATAACCCTGCAACTATAAACAGATTAGTAATCACAGTCATAGGTTTATGAATTTTCTTCCAGCAGCGATTCCAATAATCTTTCGTCGAGTGTAGTCAGGTCAGCTCCGAACCTCTCCATCTTGGTCTTCAGGGATTTCGACACTTCTATATCGTCTTCAGCATCTCCTAAATGTTTTGTTATAAGGTAAATAACATCTTTACAGGTTTCCGAGCCTTGATGAACTTCTCACTCGCCATAGTTGACAAATATATTTTTCGTTTTTCCTAAAATTATTACATTAGGGACACCACTAAATGTTAGGGACACGAATTTAACTGATTCGAGTATAGCCAAAACTAAACTTCCATTATACCGAATATAACATATTTCTTAGTAATATGTTTACTTCACAATGTAATCATTTCCCTTCTATTTCAAATGGACAACAACAATATATCTTCTAAAAAAAAAACAACAAAAAAATTCATATTGTCAACTTGACAAATAAAAACAATTTTCAAAGAATATATTATCTGATTGCAACATGGCTACAATTGTGGCTATGGCACCAGATAATCTTGCTATAGCCGCGATGCTTTCATCGCTTTTAAATATAATAAATCCAACCTAAGTAGTATAGTGCTTGCCCTGAGGCGCATCCCATTCCATTCTCCAACTGTCTTAGCAACTAACATGCATGCCAGAGAGCTCACAGAACTGTGAAGGAGCTCATGCATGGCATAGCATGATTTGGGAGCTCTCCAGAAACTAAAAAAAATTGTCTTTTACATACTGTATTAAAAGATGCTTTTGAAGAAATTAATTAGTTCTGAAATGCTGTGTATAGATTAACGACTTTTGGCGGACTGGTGTTGGGTTAAGGAAAGATTAGAGGGATGGTGAAAAACATTGTTAGGTGGTTTGTGGATTTGGATACCCGACTAGGCACCAGACACCATCGGCAGACGGTGCCAATTGTTGCTGCTGGTGGAGATCTCAGGGTACACCTGGCCATTCGCCTGGAAATACACAGTGCCTCTGTGAAAAATCGTAAGAGCCCCTCGGTCCTGATACTTACATGGAAAATACTGTGGGCCTATTCAGGCTGACGCACATGCCTTAAACTGTGAAAGCTCTGAGTTGAGCATACTTACTGTTAAATAATTTACTTGAAACTGGGTGAAGGTGGGTTATAGGGAACCAGTACTCCGAAACGCCCGAAAGTTGTGCTTGAAATAAAAGACACGAAGTCTGAAAACTTGCATGTAATTACTCTTGCAAAGAAACACTTACATCATTCTACGAGAACACTTTATATGAACTCTGGCATGCAACCTGTAAGATAGGAAAAACTACCAAAAAAATACATTTGTGCCTAAGATTGAATTATTCGTTCATTGAGATTCCCTGGGCGATACTGTTCCCGGGGAAGAAGGGGTGGCATCTCAGGGTGCAGAAAGAACAAGTTCCAGTACATTACATTATACTAGTGCAGCTAAAGGTGATTGGTGCGAAAACATAAAGGCAACCAGAGCGCGACTGAATCTGGCGAGTACGTGCAGCGCAAACAATGGCAGTATTCGGCTTACCCTGCACTACTTTCTACTTGCCTGTAACTTGCAACAATTAAAATGACATTAACAAAATAAATGCATAAATATTTACTGAATTAAAACTGTTACAATCTACTCTTGGGTGGTATGAAATGAGGGTGAAACGACTGAGGTGGAAAACACATGAATTTGAGAATTATAAAGTGAAATCTATGAAATGCTGGTATTGGTTTATCTGAAAGTATCTTTCTTTACTTTGAAATATTTGCTTTGATATTGCCGTTATTTACACCCAACCACCAATGGGTGGGTTTTATGCAGTTGCGCTGCACTGCTCTGCACTTTCACATACACACTGGACTCGTGTCAGCACTCGCAGTGTACTGCAGCTACACTAGTGCAGTTGATGCTTTAGATGCACTGTGTGGCAAATGGTCTGCAGAGCAGGATGCTGTCCTGTGTAAAATGCCCTCCTCCAGCTGAGACCATTTGCAGGCCGCACATCTTCGGGCGCCGCAGGGATAGGCCGTGGTCCCCCGACGTCGATGCCGCAGGGCATATGGGGCCCTTGGGTGGCCTGAACGGTGTGGTGTGGCTACTACTGGTGTTAACGTGGAAGGCCTGCTGTGGTGTGGGACGAGGTGGCATCACCACAGGACAGGCAAGCCCACTGGATGATGTCTTCTGCATGAGCAGCACGGGGAGGCGAACTGAGTGCCCTGCTGCACTCGCTGCCATCGTTAATACTCCTGCTTTTGCTCCACCACCTACCCCACTGCTGGTTGATGTGACCTGGCCAGGTAGAGAATGGGGGATTGATCACCTGGTGGTGACCCCTCGGCTGG
>NQII01013342.1:1534-19129 GCA_002778355.1 Clitarchus hookeri
AGTTCTCATTTAGTGTTGTATTTCGGGCCCTGGCCTTATCCAGGAAGTCATCGATGCCCAAAGGAGGCATCCTTCATTTATAAGGTAAAAAGGTAATACCAATGTGTACTGGGGAGCCTGAGTACCCCGACTATATATTACCTTTTCCTGTAAATTTGTACCGTGTGTGTCAGGGGATACAGCCACATGGTCGTTCGGCCCACGATCCTGAGAACTGTGACTTCATGCTCACCCAGTGAGCTGGGGCCCATTATATTCGGAATAGGAATATTGTGTAATATTTTTACTTTTCTTAACATAGTCGCCGGACGATGTCCACATTACTATCCCCGACCGCTCAGGTAATGTTGCCCTCCTGTTCCCACTGCATCCTTCACCGACTCACTGTGTAGGCAGAACAGTTCAAGTGGCGATCAATGCACCAACATGTCCAACCTGCCTCGTGCCTTTCTTACAGACGATGTGGCGGCTCTCAAACTCATTCAGCTGGGCAAAGGCTTGTCGAATGCACCGTCGGGGCATGCTGCATGTTCACTGATCCTCTACTGGCACATCCGCAAAAGCAAATCACATTAAAAGCAATTGTGTGTGGCATTCTTCATCGTACTCACGCAATAATTTCATGGTGATAATTTTTTTTTATTTTTGCAAATTATTGTATTTTTAATAAACCTCTGATTGAGGTCCAACTTCAAATATGTGTGCCAACCACCCTTAGACTTTACTTTAGACCATAAGTCTTAGATATGTTTTCCCCTTCATTTTTCGTGAATAAACAGCAAATGAAGCCTGTCAGTCAGTCTGTTTTAGATACGTTCTGTAGATCTTAGGTCATCAGAATAATAGTGTCTGCTATTGTGCCCTTCTTCATCAAAGTATTTTAATTCCCCTACATTGGTAGTGATGACCAATTCGAAGCCCTTCTGTATCTAATCCAAGTATCTGCAGGTAGATTATAACCGGCAATGACGACCTGGATCAGTCACTGCTTTGTCTGCTAGGGTTGTGCAACTATTCTCCACTCGTCCGAGTCTCAAACGAGATGTAACAATGGCTTCAGTTGGGTCCACCGTTATTTTTCCCCTATGACCCAGTCGTGTAAATCGTTCATAATGGTCATGGCCAGTTCACTCTCTTATCTGTCTTCTGCCTACATGCCTGATGTTTCACAGCCACATGCACTTGCGCTAATTATGAAACAACTGCCAAAACAATTTCAAAACTAATTTAACATTTTATTCTTGTTAGCAATCTGGCCCGCAGGTCCAAAATGTTCCGTGGAAGAACACCAAAAAGGGAGACAAAATTCCTTTGAAAATGCGGTGGCCGGCACAAACACATACCTAAGCAGCCATCTTGTCTGCCACTGCTTCCGACAATAGTCTCCCACATCTTAGCACAAGGACATGAGCGTTCTACCAGTTCACATTCAAAAACAGGCTATTACATGTAAACAAACTTGTATCCATTATGGCATTGTGCACTGAAGGTATCAAGAAAGGCAACTGTAATAGTGGCTCAGTTCAGCTATACTGAAATAAAAATTATGTTAATACAGTATGCAGTTTTCACAAGTGTACATAGAAATTGTGAATAATGTGTCGCTGAACTGATATATTCGTTAATAAGTGACGATAACAGCATGCACAAAAAAAAAATCACTACACACGCATTTGGTGTGTAGTGTTATAAACTTTCGTTCTGCATGTGGCCCAGAGTGATAATTTTTTCCAAGATAACATACATGGTAGAAAAACTAAATGTATTTTAATAATATAAGTTAAAATATATGGTAAGAAATCATAGAAAATAGTTTTCAAATTGTGTTACTCGCAGGGCTCAGGTAAGTCACTAAAAGTTTCTTTTTTTTTTTAACTTAAGTCATTAAGGTCCTTTTTTCTGTAGTTTCGTCACTAAAATATACTTTCTTTCTTTCCTTTCATCATTACCTTCCTAACCCTGTGTTTCTTTATTTTCTTTCGCGTTTCAGCTTTTCTTCGCAACTTATGAATAGTAAACAAGTTTGACACTTATCTAAAATGATCCATATTGAGTTTACATAGGACATGACCATATCTGTGCCTTTTGGGGAACCCCTCATTCTCGTAATAACCTACTACGTCGCCTATTGTTGTTTCAGCAATGTCACAATAAATAGAAATGTTCGGAGCTAGCCTTGTCTGGTCCAACACAACAGCTGATCGTAGCTGCAGCTTTAATTCATCAAAAGTCTGTTGTGGTTTAACCCCCAAACCTAACAGTCTCCCTTCCTGAATTAAATATCTTATCGGTACAGTTAACTTACAAAAATTAGGTGTACCCTTCTCAACATTATCAATCTGCGGCAGCAATTGACTTTCACTGAAAGGAACTGGGTAGCCTACATTTACTTCCTTTTTTCACAAATTTCACTCGCAGGTAACTTTAGTACAACAGGTGCCTTAATTAGTTCTCTCTCCTTCTGGTCAACTACAGTTATATCTTTCCCTCTCTTTCTGGTCAACTACAGTTATCTCATATAAATTTACTTGTCTAAAATTTACTTCAAAATTAGGTTCAAACCTTGTTATTTTCATCACATTCAGTAATAACATCATTTACCTCTCTACACTCAGCATTAAACTCTTCACTTATGCTTACATTGTCACTATCGGTAATAACCTCCTTAACATCTCTACACATGAAGATTTCTTTGTTTACCTTGTTACCTTCAGTAAAAAAACTCTTTATTTGTATTTTTACAGTCGGTAACTTTAAACTGACTACCTGCGATTGCATCTAAATTTCGAATATTATCTGGCGCAGCTAATGTTGAATGAATTCTCACAAACAAAATTTTGTGATTCTATTCCTCAAGTTGCTCACCTCTTTTTAAATTAGGTATCAAATTTATCACACTGTACTTCTTGTTGCTAAAGACCCTGTATTGTGCTTGTAATACCTTGCATCATAATCTAAATTTTCTGTTTAAGTGTTTGTTCGTGGCTTTTAATCATTTGTTGTATTGCTAACAGCATTGTTCATAATGTATATAGTGGATACAACTGTTTATGTGAGTGACTAAATTATTTAGGTTGGCCTTACTGGTGCAATTGTTTTGGTTGATTCAGTGCGAAATATCATGGCGACGGGTGATGGTATGTGTTTTTTCGTGCTCAAAAATGTTTGGTCCTAAGGGCCTGGTTAGTGTAACCGGTTCATGTAATATGCGTAATTGCATGCGACCTGAGTCGCATAATGACCTATGACACCCCTGGCGGCTTTTAACGCTCGTACGGGTAAAGTTGGCTAATGGGATATACAGTGAAAGGTGGAAGTATATTACGAGTAGGGACATGACTACAGTTTATACTTGCTTACTTTAGATATTTATAGGCTTGACTGTGGGGTTTGGTATACCACGGAAGTGCAAGTACTTTGATTATGAATACAGTCCACATTCAGAATAGTAACGGTTAACAATGGTGCATAAAATGGCGGTGGCGGCAAGACCAGCATTACAACATGACTTTTAATTTCCTCTTGCCACGGCTAAATAAGGTGTTTCAAAAATCGAGGACTTCGAGATTGTGTTTGAAGAGGTTATAAGCAAAGGAAATTAAGTGGTGTCGAATTTCTGTGCTTTGTGTGCAATCCCCTCTCCCACTAAAGGAAAGTATCAATATAGAAGAAGTGAAACAGCAATTTGTTTCGTACAGACTAGTGTTTCGGGAATTATGTAAAGTATACAACAGAATCAAACGAGAATCTTCAAACTCGTCGGGTAGCGAGTGCGATGCAACGAAACATGATGCGCCACAGTCGGCAGTCCTGACAACCTTTACCTTTGCCTGTGTTTATGGTAAATTGAGCCGAGTGGACCGGGTTTTCTGAACTATTTAACTCAATGGTTAGGCAAATTCCTAGCATAAGTAAAGTGCAGAAACTCAACTACTTATAGAGGTGTTTGAAAGGAGAACTATGGGACCTGGCAAGCGACATCCTAGTTATTGATAAGAATTATAATGTAGTATGAGATAATTGGAGAAAAGGTACAAAAGTGTACAGCTTACAGCTATCATTCATGTACAAGAAATTCTGCATCTTCCACCCATAAATAGCAAGAATGATGCATAATATTTAGCTTTTATGTGCACAGTTGAATAAAACCTTAATGCTCTGAAAGCTTTTAATTTTCCAGTTCACAAGTGGGATTTTTTGTTACTGAATGAAACTTAAAGAACCCTTGAGACAGCATTTGAAATGTCTTAGGATGTTGAAATTCCATAATACACTCGGCTATTGCAGTTTTGCGATGCAAGTCGCTTGCTGTAGAACATGCACAATTATTTACTCTTTCTGAACCAAGGCCTAACTCATTTGAGACTGTTCTGAGTAATGTGTCAAGTACATGGCCTAACAAGATAAGGCCATTAAGCGCAGGTATGCAGCCTGGTTCAGTCAACCCTTAAAAGACCACGCTAGTATCAGTCAGTGATAAATCATCTGAAAAACAAAAGTGTGATGTGTGTGATGGAGCACTTGCACTTATACGATGCTAGTCATTTCTGTCGTGTAAACCTGATGAAAAAGGAGACGTCCTAGAGAAACATCTATGTGCTTTAATTGCCTTAGAGGTGGTCATATAGCAGTAAAGTGTAGATCAAGATTTCAATGTCAATGTTGTGGGATATTACACCACAATTTGCTTCACATAGCAGACAATGGATGTGAAGTGGATCCAACACCAGATACAGATCATTCTCGTGCAGCTGGTTGTCAAGACGATGCAGCTGATTGTCAAGATAGTACAGTGGCGATGTGCTCAGTTCAAGGTGTCCAGGACATGCAAGCATCAACTGTGTTGCTAACCATAGCACTGGTCAAGGTCATGGATGGTGTAAGGAAATTTAAAACAGTGAGAGCCCTACCAGATGGAGCATCACAATCATCCATCACAGATGCATGCATGACGCTCTTAGGACTGAAGCGTTGCCGTTCAAAAGTCAGCATATCTGGAATTATGCAGATATCTGCAGCTGAAGCAAAGGGAGAGGTGGTATGCAAAATTGCGTCCTACACTCAGGGAATTTTCACCTTGTTACTAAAACCCTGATCCTGAACAAAATAACAACGGACTTGATCCTCAACAAAATAACAACGGACATGCCATCGGTACAGGTAGACACAACATGTATCGCTCACCTAAAAGGTCTTTTGCTGTCAGACCCACAGTTTGCGACACCTGGGACAATCGACATGCTTCTCTCTGCAGAAGTCGTTGCAGAGGTAATGATGGATGCCAAAATTGCTGGACATCCACATGCCTTCCAAAAATAATTTGGTTGGGTGCTTGCTGTTTAAAGCCTTACATGAACACAGTAGTACAGGGTCAACAACGTTACTTGTACGCACAAATAGCAGTCTTGACTGTGCCCTGTAGAGATTCTGGATCATCGAGTAGATTCCAGGGATCAATTTCATTTCCAAGAACGACCACAAGTGTGAAGAGAACTTCTTAACTACGCACACTCGAGATTATACAGGAAGGTATGTATTACATCTTCCATTTAAGAAAGATGACTGTGATACTTTATTGGTGAATTCATGTAGGGTCACGCTCAGACGACTCCGTGGTCAGGAGCGGAAGTTAGGAAGGTCATCAGGTTTGCTGTCGGAATATAAACATTTCATGGAAGAATACGAGCAATTAGGGCATATGACAGGTGTAGGCACCCTGAAATCTGACGAAAGATGGTGAGTTGGAGCTAACATCTTCATTACATGAAAAAACTGCTTACATCAACCCCCATCAAATAGTTGTGGAGGAGGGCAGAGTGTCCTCAAAAGTTATAGCTGCGTTTGATGCCTCGGAATCAACTGATAATGGACCATCCCTTAATGACATTCTCTGGTGTGGTCTGAAACTCAAGAAGGATATCTTGATATTGTACTGAACTTTAGAACATGAAATTGACGTGAACCTCGCGTCCACGAGCTCCTTGTGCTCACTCTGACCGCCGCAGTCACATCAACTGCACAACTACACCAGACCAAGAGTGCGTAGTGCAGGTTGACAGGAACAGAACTTGCACCTTCTTGCCAACAGTTACTACGTAACTCAAGAGACCATCCTTCTTTATTTATTGCAAAAGGTAACTCTAGTCATAAATAAGTAGGCGATCCGAAACTGTGTTTACCCTAAAACCACAGCCGTTGGGCGCACGGGCATTTGATCGTTACGTCGTAGCAGCTCGCGCTGTGACATACGACATAACACACCACCAAGTAACATCAACTGGCCTGTAGGCCGAAGCTTAAGTACTAAGTGCCCCAAAGTGCAACCAATAGTGCGCAGCATTTTTCCAAACACATCAAACGTCACCTCATTCACAGATAGTCAGGGGTTTTTTAAAATTTATTAAGAGCAATCGAGCATCGCAACCACACTGCTTTGCACAGGTGAACTCGTCCATCCCTTCAGTAGACACCCACCTGGTAACACTGTAGCCAATGAAATTCATACCCATCACAGGAAGTGAAATACACACATTTTCCACAAGAAAATGTTTTAATGTATTTAAGGTTTAGTTATAAAAGAGAGCAATTGTTTCCAAAATAGGAGATTGCCTATTAAGGCCTCCATCCTTGTGACCTGTCATTTAGTGCTGTGACACTCTCTTTCAACTTCACATCATCAACCTCAACAGACATTTGCTAATCAATGGGGGTGTCACAAATGTGTTTCATACAATTTTTCACCACCTCCATAATATTACATAGTGTTCATGTCATGTTTTACAATTCGGCGTTTGATGTCGGTTCTCGTCACTCGTGATGGAAGCCGATGTCACTCTGCCAGTTCGACTCACCACTCGGGGCAGAACGGCGGCGTTGGTCACCCGCTCCACGAGTCCCATCGGTACCATCATTTAGGCTATCACTTCACTGCAATAGTTAATTTAATAACGGGAACATTAATTTTATTTCTTTTAAGTACCGAAGTGAGAACCACCCGCACTTTCACCAGAGAGCTTAATGCTACCTGCGTATCCGCATAAAACCACGCTCATTTTTACACTAAGGTCACCGGCAGGCTGTAAGTGCTGGGTCCGATTTCTTTCACTATTCACATGTAATCAAGCACAGTGAATAAACAGCTTTACAAAGTTCAATGTGCATTTATTATTGTCCTCTGGGACACATAGGGCACTACCCCTTTGTAGTACCTCCCGCAATTTATAGTATATTTCAGGAATACGAGACAGTCTACAGTCTAGTGATAAGGTGTAAATAGTGTAACAGTAAGTAAGTGACAACTTCATCTGCAAACTGACGGAGGACTCAAAGGCACCATGGGTCATCGACCGAACGACCCACATCAGTAACTCTCCACTGGGTTATGGCGCCGGGCAATTCTACACTCAACTAGCCCTGGGTCACCTCGACCATGTCAAAATGTAGCACTTACAGCTTATGTGCACAAGATGTACAGCCAGATAGGTAATGACCCACAAGACCGGAAGTATCAATGTGTATGGTGGCGACCAACCCCATAAAGAGCACTGCGTGATGGCACATCTGCTGGGTTTTTTTCAGATGAGACGTGTTTCCATGTACTGGGAGTACATTGTATATACATGGGGTACTGAATATCTGATAACCTGTTGGCTGCAAATGTCTTCAACTCGTTTGGGGACAGATGTAACCATGCCAATACAATACTTGAATATGTCCAAGTATGAACCTCAAACTCTTTGAAATTGTTAAAATACTGTATGTTGATATGTTGCCACAGTATACACAACAACAGTGCTGCACACAACTCAAGTTTGGAGACAGAGCGTGTATTCTAAGGGATTACCGTTGACTTAGAACAAATAAGATTGACTTGAACATTCGTGTACTTCGTCAAACATCGAAGATAAATGACTGTAGCACCGCAAAATCCATGAAACTGCACATATGCCACCTGAAGTGGAACAAACCTAAGAATTTTAACCTCACAAAGACTAGAAAGTTACTTTTTAAACTCTTCCCACTGGTTAAGCGTCATGTCCTACAGGTTCAGTCCAGCTAAGACCTTGGGTCCATAACAATTGGAGCAAGATCTTGGTAGTTGCGATCACTGGAGCCAACCATCCTCAAGGGTCGTACAAGTGGGCAATGGTTGAAAGAATGCCTCGCTTGGTGTTTGGTGCATCTTATACCTCCATTCTGTAGACGAAGCAGTCATGACCTGGCTCCCAGCGCAGCTCCAACACCTTCACAGATTCACTGCAGTTTGCACTGGCCATTATACCAAAGATTCTCTGCCAGAATTGAAACCACCTGCTGCTGTCGTCTTGGTGGCAAACCAGATTGAGTCTGACTGCCCTGAATATCCGTTATGCTTAATTCTCAAGTCATCTTCTCTGGTCAAACTGACACACATCACAGCATGAATATTGTTGGTCAAACATGTACGGTTATGTAGCTTGAGGGAAGAATTGTCTACTCTTCAAAAAGTGAGTAGGTGCCTCAAGGTTACACAGCCACTGATGCAATTTCTTGATTCAAATGTAGTAATCATGGTGGGCGGATGGCTGCACCAGAGACTGCATAACAACTTATTTTGCCACCAAAGCAAAGCCAGTTGTCCAGACTCATTATTGCCCACTGTCATACCATAAATTTACACCCAGGACCATCCACAAGCTTGTATCTAGTAATGGTACCAACTTTGTAGGATCACATAAAAAACTCAAGAAGGTACAAAACATTGTTTTCAAGGGATAATGAGGAATGGAGTGCAATTAAGGTGAATCTGGAAGGGTCGATGTTACACTTCAACCCTCCAGCAAGTCCAAACTTTGGAGGTCTGTGGGAAGCAGCAATGAAGAGTGCTAAGCAGCATCTTTTGCTAACCTTCGAAGAACTCTCAACACTGTTTGAGCAGGTCTCGGCAGTGTTGAATTAAAGACTTATGTGTCCTCTGGACAGATCCTCTGGAGTATGATGTTCTGACACCAGACCACTTCCTTGTGTGTGAGCCATTGGTTGCTTTGCCTGACCACATCTATGTAATATTCCTTTGAACCGTCTTGACTGCTGGCAGATGATCACACAGTTTCACCAACAAATATGGAAGACATTGAGTGAGGAGTATCTACACAATATCCAGCATGGAAAAAATGGACAAAACCAGTTGTGACACGCGCAACAACCCTTAGTGCTGACTGACATGTTGCCACCACTAAAGTGGAAGATGGCTAAGAGTGTCAGCAGTACATCCAGACCAAGGTGGTGTAGTTCGTGTGGTAATCTTAAGAACACCACAGCGGGAGTTCGTGTGACCTCTCAACAATATTTGTCCAGTTACTGTGTATTAACATCACAGTGTGAAGTTTAACCTACTCATTCCATGCTTATATTGTATAGTTTTCTTGTGAATTTGGAAATAATAATTTTCGGTGGGTCGTATGTTTATGATGTATATAGTGCACAATGTTTGTGTGACTTAATTTGCTTGGTTGACTCAGTACGATCTATCCTGGTGGCAGGTAATGGTTTGTGTTCGTTCGTGCTCAACAAGCATGCTATATATACATATATATAATCCCTTTCAGATGTTACTGTAACACTTCTAAGTGCATCTCACTCTTAGATTGCAGTCGGTAGCCAATCAAACAATTTTATATTTATACACTACTTTACAATTTGACAATTTTTGTATGTATGTACTTGTCGTGTCAACACAGCATAACTTCTTTGCTGTTTATAATCGCTAGTCATCTGGAAAACTCCTGCATCATGCACTTTTTACATCAATTTACGAGTGAGCTGGACTTTAGTCATTTCTTTATCCCTAGTTTGATCACCTCCTGATTTTACATTTTCTTTTTCTGTTAAATTTAGCTCACTACCAGAGTCGTGAGTCATCGCGACGCCCGATTAATTTTATTAATTAACGTAGTCAGATTGGCTGTGGCCTCCAAAATTAATTACCAACATTAGAATAAAAACAAAACCACATTTGTAAATATTTAAAAACCTTACCTCAACAAAAAAAATTAACAGTCAATCGACGCTACTTTTTCTCGCAATTTAATTGGTGTCCTCTTCTGCACTGGGATAATTGGGTACCTTGGCATTGCTTATGGTTTGCCTGGAACTGCCGGCTTGTTGCAGTCTCGTATTTGGAATGGTTGCTTCGCACGCTACCTCTGGACAAACTGCCAATGTAGATTTTTGTGGCCACTAGGTGACGTAGGTAACACTCGCCTTGCCCTCAAGCTGACAGTAGACACGAGTGATGAACTCAGGCACACTAGCGACCGCTGGGTGACCTTCGGGCATGTGAATAATTGATGAGTTTCTTGCGGACAAGCCATTCCCAATGGTACAGGACATGTCAAAATTCGTGCAACCACTATTTGTAATGTTACGAGACGTGCCAGTTGTAACACAGTCGAACATTATCTCGCCTAACTCATCGGGTATGGACACTGAGTCTCATGTTTAAATGAATTAAACAGACTAGCCGGAATTACAGTTCAACCAGATTTAATTACACTTTAATTAAAACAGTGGCTCAAAAATACTTCATAACAAACAAGCAGGAACGAGATGAGAATCACAATATTGATTATTCTACAGTAGCAAATATTTGAATCGCGAAGTTATTCACTAAGGGAGGAGAGAGAACAAACACTGTGCCGGCGCCCTGAATGAATGACCCATCATACCAGCGGAAATAATTTAGTAGGTTTAGGTTAGTCCAAAACATGACGAAAAAGAAAGATAGCTGGCGCTGCTGTTATGAGTTGCAATTGCGACTCGTATGTACTTTTCAAATGTCCATCTTGAACTGGGCTGGCCAGCACTCGAACTGGATTACTACTCTGGGTCGCTATTGTCAGCACTAAGGCTGTGCCTTCTATACGTATAATATCAAACATTTATTGCCTGCTGAAAACTGCCCAATCGGGGCGTCGCATGATGCGATCATAACTAAAATTAGCACACACACCCTTCGCAACACGGGCGTGTATCTCATGTCACCACAGCACGACACTTGTCATCCTGCTCAGGGGGTCGAAGCTCTATAGGGTTTTGTGGGACACTAAATTGTAGGGTAGAATGACTTTGCCAACTGTTGAAAAATGAAAGTAATGCTCATTAATTAAGAAAGCTTTATATTTTATAAACAATATAATTTCATTTTTAAATATATTTAAGTTAAATTATTCTTATCATCATTCATAAAATATATGATTTTGATGTAGGCATGCACTGTCAGCACCCAAGCGTTGACTTGTTTCCATTGTTAAGATCGTAGCTGGAGGGGTTGTTTTTGCAATCAATTGCAAGAATTGAGCTTTATTGAATTTACAAATGCTGATTGTCTGAGAATAAATAGTAAAAGAGTTATTGATATCAGTGACATTGCCTTTTTAAAATAAATAAATATGTATAATTAACAGAGTAGCCAACCTATGTATTCTCTACCATTAATTTTGAACACACATTTAGTTCCATGTTACCATTTTTAAATACAGCATATAATTATGACATTTTTGCCAAATTGTTATTAGCAGAAACTAAAACGTCTGTCTGAAAAGTGAAATAATTATGTTTAGAAAGTTGTAAAGTTGGCACCAAATTCTATCTAACAGCCCAAACATAGAGGAAAATAGCACTGAGATTCCATCTTTTTATCTTACTTGCTTTGTGATTCTGCCTAAGACTGCAGCATATTACAATAGCCAACTTACACTCCTACCAACTTAAGGAAATCATAATTAGGAAGAATTGGTAAACACAACAAAATCATAAAATTTTTGAACAAAAATTACAATAAACAATGCAGGCTTACCATACATACTACAGCTTAAAATGAAAAAGGCCCATTACGCTACACTAATAACATAACTCTAAAAAAATGTTTGATGCTTTAATTCCTATTACTAATTCGGTGTCGTCTTTCTTATTTTGAATAGAGTGATAGTTCACTTCAATGACTGAGCAACTTTTCACAGCCTTTGCTTTCACAAAATTTTATAGCAATGCTTTTAGAAAATCAAGCAACAGTTCTCCCAAAATATGAATGTGTGGAGATGGTGACTGAAGAATTACATTCATGTTTTTCAAATGTTGGGAGGACACCTAGAAAAAATTCACAAAATGCTTTATTTAGGTCAGAGGAAAGGAACATAAATAGTTTTTATTCCCGATTTACAAAAGGACTTTTATTCTTCAGAATAGGAGCATCACCGTTTGCTGATGTCAAAGTAATTCTCTTTTTGCTGGAATAAGTAGCAGAACCCAAATTCTTCTTTTTCTCATTTATGTTTTTCTGGCATATCCCATCAGAGGTTGAACAGGATGATGATAGTAGTTTGGGAATTTTGTAAGAGGAGAGACTCGAAGATGAAGGCTTGTCATTTACAACCTCTCCCTTAAAGAAACTAAGCAATGGTTCCCACTGTTCAAAAACCCTAGACAAACTTCTTCCAAGAGAAAGCCATCTTGAACAGACATGCTTGAGTATTTTCTTCGCTTCTCTATTATGGAGCTCTTGAAATTTTTGTAATCTTTCTTTTCTCTTTGAACTTTTTTCCAAATAATAAACAATGTCCACAAGAATGTCATCAGTTTTTACTGGCAAAACAGATACAGCCTTTTCTGCAGATAAATTTTATCAAGTGACAAATGCAACCAATCACAATAAGCCCAGGGTGCTTCTCTTTCAACACTGCTGCAACACCATTTTTATGGCCAACCATTACAGCTGCATTATCTGCACAAAAAGTCACGGAGTGTTCAACGGAATGTTATTGCATTCAAGCTGTGCAAGCACTAAATTACCTGTATTTCGTCCAGTAGAATCTCCTTCCAAGGCAGGGGTAGAAAGAGCAGAGTTCACAATTTTCTCTTGTGCATCATTGTAAAACGTCACTACAATGGGATACAATTTTGAATTGGTGTCATTGCTTCCATCAGTTGAAACAGAAAATGGTGCATTTTGCAAACATTGTACTACACTAGATTATGCATCAGAAGCCATTTCCTTTACAATTGCTGAGGTTTTTGTACGACCACATCCATACTTCTATGCAATTTCCGAGTCCGGGAACATTTTTTTTAGTAGCAAACCTGCATGATCTGCGGCAGTTAGGGGAATGTTGTGTTCTACCAAAAAAGAAGTAAACAAGCATTCTGCTCATGTAACATCTGAATCGGCATTTCCAGGTTTTGCAAAGAACTTAGAAAACTTCTGATTTTCTTCCTGGCACTTTATGTTGGCGACATTCTTTGCGCTTTTAACGTGTACACTTATATCTGTTTTCCCACCATGTGCAATGTTTATGTTACATCGGCATATACTACAAAAGCCAAACCTATCGCCCTTGTCTGATTTTATAATACAAGGAAACTCTACACTGTAGATTCCTGGAATGTCTGGTAGTAATAGTGCTGTTTTCTATTCATCTTTAGTTTTAAACTTTGCAGAGTCGACAATAAGTAATCTATCACTACCTCACAAAAACATGGCCGGCAAGAGACATAATACCTACCACATTGTAATTACAGTCCATACGTAGTTACTTGCAGCTTTTATCGCACACAGTATTAAAATCCTTTAACACATGTTTCAACTAGACTTCAAAATGAAACAGTTCACTG
This sequence comes from Clitarchus hookeri, assembly GCA_002778355.1. Lineage (NCBI taxonomy): Eukaryota > Metazoa > Arthropoda > Insecta > Phasmatodea > Phasmatidae > Clitarchus > Clitarchus hookeri. Next base: position 15,182 of record NQII01013342.1, read on the forward strand.
TAAAATCAATGTCTACACGTATTCGTATTCACAAACAAATCCGGTAGCTATCAAAAATTCCACAGACGAAAATATGTAACTCCAACAAACAATATAAATGCAAAAATAGACTGTTGCCCTATCGTAACGTGATCTCTTGGATGCAGGCAAAATCAATATCTATCTATATCGTCACAACACTACAATTTCAGTGTTTTAAAGTAAAATAATCGCAAAAATTGTTTTTTTACTAAATCAACTAAATAAAAATTGGAAGAATGTACGTATTTCCGGAAAACAATATATGGCAACTTTTTCCAGAGGACTTTTGGAATTATCGGAAAGGTTGGCAGGTGAACTATGTATCCTTAGCTTTGACGTGAACAACTCGTGTACACGAGCTCATTGTGCCCACTCTGACAGCCGCAGTCACATCATCTGCACCAGCTGCACCAACCACATCAGACCAAGAGTGCGTAGTGCAGGTTGACAGGAACGGAACTTGCACCTTCTTGCCAACAGGTACTATGTGACTCAAGAGACCGTCCTTCTTTATTTATTACAAGAGGGAACTTTTGTAATAAATAAGTAGGCGATCCGAAACAGTGTTTTGGTCATTATGTCTTAGCAGCTTGCACCGCGACATACGATGTAACACACCACCAAGTGACATCAACTGGCCTGTAGGGCGAAGCTAAAGTACTAAGTACCTCAAAGTACAACCAATAGTGTGCGGCATTTTTTTTAGAACATGTGACATAACTTCAGTTCATTCAAATCTACAGGGTTTTATTGTGTTACGGGCCATGGAGCGTGGCAACTCACACCCCTTTGTCCAGGTGGACTAGTCCATCCTTTCAGGAGACGGCCACCTGGCAACACTGTAGCAAGTGAAATACAAATACTTCACCAGAAATGGAATACAGAGACTTTTCTCAATAAAGCATAAAATTGTATCCAATGTATAATTATAAGAGGTAATTGTGTTTTATAAGGGAAGACTGTCTATAAAGGCCTCCATCACAGTAATATTTCATAGTGCGGTGACACTCCCCGTCAAATTCACATCAAGCTTAACAGACATTTGCTACTCAATGGAGGTGTCACCAATGTGTTCATTTTAATTTGTATAATTTATCACCAATGTAATCATGTCATATAGTGTTTGTGCCATATTTTAGGAATTGGCGTTTGACGTCGGTTCACGCAACCTGTCGCGGAAGCAGACGCCATTCGCCCAGTTTGCCTTAGCACACGAGCCAGACTGGCAGTATTGTTCATCTGCTCCACAAACCCTCTCGGTGCCAACATTTAGGCTGATCTCACTTCAATACAATAGCAACGTAGTTCACCGGAACCTTTTGTTTCTTTTCTGTACCAAGGGGAGTACCGCCTGCACTCTCACCTGAGTGTTTAACGCTAATGCGTATCTCCATAATTCCAAGTTGACTTAGGTCATTTTTACGCAAAGGTCACTGGCAAGCCGTAAGTGCTGGATCCGTTGTTAAGTATTCACATGTCCACTTCCTGAACATATACCAAGTACGGGAGTAAACAGCTTTACCAAATTTAGNTCCGTTGTTAAGTATTCACATGTCCACTTCCTGAACATATACCAAGTACGGGAGTAAACAGCTTTACCAAATTTAGTGAGTGTTTATTCATTGTCCTCCGGGACACAGAGGACGCTACACCCCCTTGTAGCACCACCCACAATTTTCTAATATACTTTGCAGGTGTGCGAGATGGCTTACAGTCTCGCCACAATTTCAACGTGTGTAAGCAGTGTAATATTAAGTGCATGACAACTTCATCTTCAACTTGACGGAGGCATCGAGCTTGTTTTGAGTTTAACCAAATAAAGTTTTGTTTTAAACAGATGTAAATGTTGTGACTTGAAGATGGCTAAATAGTGTCATGGTATGTCCTTTCATGAATGCACATTCTACAACTAAACAAATGTCTATTGGTACAAATTTTTTTACAAAATGTGTTTGCCAGGAAAATTTTCAGTTTTTTCCTATTGTGAATTTTAATTTTTTCATTCACTTCAAGAATGTGATATTTCTGGATGTTCAGGATTGTGAACAGCTAGGTATATACTCTGTATTAGTTATTTCCAAAATACACTTTCCATAAACTGTGGTGTTTGTGAATATTTTCATGTTGCACACTAAAAAGGAAATCACAGATTTTTTTATTTTTACAAAATGGCACAAAAAAGTATAGACAACATGGTAACATCAGGTCTTCCACCCTTGCCTGCTACATTTGTACATCGTTAATAAGTACAGTATGTTGACAGAGGCAAGTTGCGAGCAGCCCGCTGCATTACTTCCATATGACGACAATATTGGGATCTCTCTCGACGTAGTCCTCCAAGTGTTGGTTGCTCATGCCCAAGGCACAGCATATTTCATCCATGGAGTTGAGTCCTGTGAGGTGCTTGTGCACGCCACTCGAGGGCGAGTGGTCGGCATAGTCCTCGCTCACGTACACCGGGATCTGCCAACATGCAGTACATACATCATGGTTGCTCACAAAGTAACAAGCGTGAGACTCAAGTTCAAACATANCGGGATCTGCCAACATGCAGTACATACATCATGGTTGCTCACAAAGTAACAAGCGTGAGACTCAAGTTCAAACATATAAGATCACACCAAACTATTGTGCACATCATTTTTGATCAATAAAAGTTTACACTTGCTTTTTCTTTGAGCAGGAGTTCCCAACAGATACAATGTGATATCTCCCAAATTTTAAAATAAGCTCTAAACAACTGTGTCTTGGCATTTTTTTTAAAGTGGAATGTTAGCGTGTTGTAAAATAAGAATTCCTTAACCATGCAAAAATTAGGAAGATAAAACTTTGCAGACAATTTCTGTGCATAGGAACAGCTCTGACAAAAACCATTCTTGCCAGAAGACTAGTCATAGTTAGCACAAGCCTTGAGATGAGGTGTAATCACATCATACACTTAAAGAAATGTTGACTAGTGATGGTTATATTTTACTGTCAAGGTAGAATCCACAGTTAAAAGCATATTCCAGGTGCTGACAATTGCCATAAGGAGACCTTTTTAACAAATTTGAATCCTCCAAAATCACCCCTCTGCTTAGAATCAGGACTGGCAATATTACGTACAATTCCAACCAGATGTATATATAATGGGCATCATATATTTACCAGTACTGTTTCAGGCCTAATACTAAAATTATTTAATCTTGGTTCTTAATGACGCACAGATATTCTGTCAAACACAACACGGTGACGGCCAAATGCTTCACCAAGCCTGACCTCCAACACGGTCACTGACTATGCAACAGTAATCTGCTGCAATTCTCTTGCGTTTCCAATGCTATCTAGGATCACAGAAATTTGATCAAGATTATCATCACTGTAGTATTTCAAAACATATNCGGTCACTGACTATGCAACAGTAATCTGCTGCAATTCTCTTGCGTTTCCAATGCTATCTAGGATCACAGAAATTTGATCAAGATTATCATCACTGTAGTATTTCAAAACATATGGTTTCACCTGAAAATGCTATGCAATAATTTTAACCAGTACTTTTTGCAAAGATGTTTTCATTTGCATTTAAAGATTATTCTTTTACCCATAACCATCAGCTGACAATAGTTTTCAAAGGGCATTTACTGTTTACATTCTGTATACATTGGGCACAAGTTCTGTCAACATTTACTGAAGTTATATGAACTGAAGAATACATATTAGTCACATATAATGAACAGCCTTGAGTTATTATGTAGTGTTACAGTGACGTGTTTCATTTTTGTAAGCCTACATCACCATTTCAATTCCCACTTATAATTATTGATCAAAACTATAGGCTCCCAGAGTTAATCATTAATAATGTTACTCCCATAACAATAGTTTTCATGCTGCATAACAAATCACTTACTGTTGCACAACAGCCAACTGTCAACTCTAACCTGCCTCTGT
>NQII01013344.1:0-14779 GCA_002778355.1 Clitarchus hookeri
TTTTATTGGTGGAAAGTCTGTTGCAAAATTCGATACAGGATCCTGTCGTCGTTTAGCTCGTATGCGGGTAGTATAATTAAAAATACATCACTCCAATGAAACGGTTTTTAACGATGTTGTCAGATCCAAAATAATGATTATAGCATACGCGATATCTTGGAAGTGCTATTCCGTTCTCGTCTGGAGTATATTTTCTTTCCGACCGTATGCGAATATATTGAGGTCACGTTTAAAAGTTTCGTCAAACAATTCGTATTTCCAATATGCTGCAGAGCACTTCTCTCTCTTTCTTTCTCTCTCTCTTTCTTTCTTTCTCNTCTCTCTCCCTCTTTCTTTCTCTCTCTCCCTCTTTCTTTCTCTCTCTCCCTCTTTCTTTCTCTCTCTCCCTCTTTCTTTCTCTCTCTCCCTCTTTCTTTCTCTCTCTCCCTCTTTCTTTCTCTCTCTCCCTCTTTCTTTCTCTCTCTCCCTCTTTCTTTCTCTCTCTCCCTCTTTCTTTCTCTCTCTCCCTCTTTCTTTCTCTCTCTCCCTCTTTCTTTCTCTCTCTCCCTCTTTCTTTCTCTCTCTCCCTCTTTCTTTCTCTCTCTCCCTCTTTCTTTCTCTCTCTCCCTCTTTCTTTCTCTCTCTCCCTCTTTTCTTTCTCTCTCCCTCTTTTCTTTCTCTCTCCCTCTTTTTTTTCTCTCTCCCTCTTTCTTTCTCTCTCCCTCTTTCTTTCTCCCTCCCTCTTTTTTTCTCTCTCTTTCTCTCTCTATCTTTCTCTCTCTATCTTTCTTTCTCTATCTTTCTCTCTCTCTTTCTTTCTCTATATTTCTCTCTCTGTCTTTCTCTCTCTGTCTTTCTCTCTCTGTCTTTCTCTCTCTCTCTCTTTCTCTCTCTCTTTCTCTATCTTTCTCTCTTTCTTTCTCTCTTTCTCTATCTTTCTTTCTCTATCTTTCTTTCTCTATCTTTCTTTCTCTATCTTTCTTTCTCTATCTTTCTCTCTTTCTAGCTTTTTCTCATAATGTAACCTGTACAAGCACAAACTTTCTATAGGCTGTTTGTTCATGGTGCAGTGAGCACTTTTGAAGCCCTAGTTACTTTTTCCTTTCCGCCATTTTTTATACTTTAATCCCCTTTTTAAATGAATATTGCACTGTAAGTAATAAACACATTGTGTATATTCCACCGCACCCTGAACTTAACGCCTAAGGACAAAATAAAATATATTTATTGACTAGCTGTGCCCGCGGCTTCGCTCGCATGGACTACGGAATTATTGTTTAGGTTTTTTTTAAATAAGGTTGCCCCTCCCCCTCCCTCCCACGACGCTTCCACCCGCCGCCACCATTGCTCTCCACGTCCGCGTACGGTAAACAGACTCGTGAAAGTAAATTTTCTTGAGATATTTTCTCGCGATAAATAGTAGCCAATATCAACTTTCAGCCGTCTAACTATTTCTGTGCAAAAAATCACGTCGATCCGTTGCGACGTGAAAGAGGGACAAACAAACATTCAAACATACTTTCGCATTTATATACATAGATTATTATTCCAAATGAGAGGGCTTTCAAAAGTGCTCACTTTACCGTGAATAGCTTCTGTGGCGTATTCTGAACTCTAAAATTGGTTCTTACATTCCATTCCGACACTAGCATTTTTTATTTTATACAGCTAGTCAGAATATACTGTATACTAACACTGTAACATTTATTTTAATACTTTCTATAATACTGCAAATGAACGTCCGATCTCTTTTATATACCGGTTTAAATTGGTAGGCTGTTCAAGTTTAACTGAGAACTTTCAAAAACTCTGCTTAAGACCTACTTCTCTGCCTATTTTGTATCCTTCCATCATACGGTAAATCAACATTGCTATGGACCCAATCACTTAATTCATGCACCGATCAAACGAAGATGTGAAATTGTAAGAAACGCTAATAGAATAGTAGTATGCTTTTACTCATATTTGAACAAAGCAAACAAAATATAAATAAAATGATTATGCGTTCGCATAACATAAACGCCATACACACAGTCTTTCAGTTTGACCATACGACGTAGAACTACTTTCTATAAATCGCCGCCAACTTTACTGGGAGCATGCCGGCCAGTGTGTCCGTCGAAATATAGGATAAGCAGTTTAAAAGCAGGGACATTTATTTTTAAAAGTTAATGTAAGAAGTTTCCAATCTACCGCGAATGGTCTCTTACAAATAAAACCAAACAATTTTTTTTTCTGATACATGCAGATGCAAACAGTTTGTTGAATTGAGTGGCAAGGGAAAAAGTTATATTTGAAATTATTTCTTTCCAAGGCTTCGCCGCATTACAGTAATATAATTATAGGCTAGTGAAATTTCATAAACACACAACTTTTGCAGTGTTTACCACCAAAGAATGAAGGCCAGCTGTTCAAATGTCTTTGACAGGCTTCCAACTTGGGGGTCACTAATACGAGAATAAATTATAATCTGAAATCAGCCGAAACACCAACTGAATATAATTTACTCCAAAAATGTCTTCTTTGCCATACAATTTTTGTGACTTTATGGAAATAAGGGAAAATTACTAGTTTGCTGTTTTAGCGAAGTTATATCCTTTATACGTGTATTAGGCGTTGGTAGGAGTTGTTTGCCGCTACAACATCATAGTTTATACTGATTAAATCAACAAGAGTGTCTCGCAGAAAAGCGAGGACTCCTACATCGAATGTGCGTTGAGTTCAATAATTACTGATTGTAATGATGTATTATTGTTAATGTTATAACGGTAACTTAAAACAGTAGGAACATCTTGAAATAAATAATGGTGTACATTCTGAATTCTCTAGTCAATTTATTACAGTAAGTGCGATTTTCAAATGTACTGTACTATATCAAGATTAAGAAACTACGAAGTCGTCTGAAATTATGGTTTCATAGGTTTGAAAGAGAAAGTATCACTTCACAATTTTGAAACCACGCTTCTTTGATTTTCGTGAGCATTCTTCTGAAACTGGCCTTCCCTGCTAGGAGTGTGTCTCATCCCGTATCGCGAATATATTTACTCACTTCCCCCTCCCTCTCCATTCCTCAACCCTCCAGTCTTCCATATGGCGCCTGCAATATGCCTCGTGGCTAGTATCCGAGATGAGAATTCACACGCGTAAAGTTTACAGCACGCATAATAAAACTCCGAACTGCTTCGAGCGCGAGATGGTGATGCTTTCTTATCTTTATTGTCGCCCGATAGTGAAAAATATATGGCCCGTATATACCCTGCCGTTTCAAACCGCAGCATATGGCCTCACATGCAGAAGCATTCGTGTATCTAGTCGCAGGTTCGCACATTCGTGGAATATTATGTGAATTGTTTTTCCGAAAAAAAAAAATATATATATATATATATTGAGATAGTATGATGATGTCTAAAATGAAATAAGTCCCAAGATACAGATATAATCATGACTTCTACAAATTAACCGCAGATATATTTTTTGCTTCTGTTAATATGTAAATATGCAATATATTATATCGTGCACATTAATAATTATTGTAACTGCAAAGGACTGCAATGCAGTAAATAATTCTACTGTTACAAGGAAAACAAACGTTATTAAACAGCAGTTGATTTGCTTCGACCACTCTTGGTCAGAGACCACAATGTGGATAGCCGCAAAAAAAATTAATTTGTTAAAATTTTTATGCCAGTTATTTACGGAGAATTCTTGATTTAAAAAATACAAACGTCGGTTTTTTTCTAAATTTTTTACCGGTTGAAAAGGCAATAACTGCTTTCTAAAACTTAATTAAAAATATAGGAATTGTGATGGGAAAATTACTTTACGTACAGGCTTGTTCTTGCTGACGTCACTGAAAAGGTATACTTTTATTTTGCATTAAGAAACTATTCAGAGAATTTCCCAAAATGTTTTAGGCCTACCGGTATTTTATATCGGCGGAATCTCTTAAATTGAATTGTTCGCAGAAACAAGTTTAATAAATATAATGTTTGTATAAACATAAAAACTCGAAAAAATCAAGCTTGTTCGCAAAAATTTTGAAATAACTTTTTTTTGTCTTCCGCTTTGAATTTTTCTCAAAGTTAGGGATGATTCCGAAATACGCCCGGCGTTCCTTCATTACCGGAGAGTGCGGAAAAAAAGGGGTGAATCATTTATGTTGAAGCGCGTCAGAATCTACAGGAGCGAATGTCGATCTGCATTCAAATATTTTGGAGTTGGCAACGCAATAAAATTAATACTTTCTTTTGTGTGCTTATCACACCGAACGTAACATATTTCTATTTTTATACACGCAATTTTTAAAAGTAGGAGGCAATTCCAACGTGCAACGTTATATAAATTGTAGAACAGAAAGTAAAATAATGACGGCAAAGGCAGATAAGCAGCTTCTTGACTTTGGAAAGCAGTTCTAGCTTTCAATACAAGTTACTCTTCACCTGAAACGAACACTGCAGGTGTCCTATTTTAACTTCTCTATAACCTTCGTAGGACAGAGGATAAATAATAATAATTATTATTGTTATAGTTATAAGGGAAAATCGCTAGCGGTCGCCATTCGTGATTTACCGAGAGGGGTATGTACTTCTCCCTGTCTGTGCTCGAACCAAGGACAGTAGTAATGGTAACGACCTTGCGGCGGGCTGAACGACTCTTTGTCTGTGTCTAAAGTTTTTCTGCGTTTTGAAGATATTTCACAATCCTAAAATATAATATAAATGAAAATTAAATAAGAATGTCAAATCAGTTAAAAAAATAATTTTAACCTACTTTTTTCTAGCATAATTTCCAGCATTTCAACATTGAATCTTACGCGAAACAAATTCGTAAATGTTGCACGAAAACAATCACATATCTGAGTTGGAGATTTATTGAAACAAAGACCGCCACGAAGAAATTTCTTCGAAGTCTATAGTTTTGTTCGTCTGCAATTGGGGTTCAACTTTTAGCCATTTTTAACTTTAATTTAACGCGGAAGCGTAAGAAAAACACCGTTGGCAGACAACATAAAGGATTTCCGTAAAATTTCAATTAATTAAACCGTGGCCAAACATGCTGATTTTGCAAGATCTTTAATAAATGCAGCAAAACTCATACAAATAAAAACATTCCCATAACTAGTTCTGTAAATTAATTCTCCGCATTAATTTTACTTTTATCAGATAACTGTTTTATGTAGTACCAGAGGATTATATAAAAAAAATTGAATACAAATGAACTGCCTTTTTGGAACTTTTGAAACCAAAGAAGCAATTTAACTGTAGAGAATTTCAGTTTTTAATTTACAAAAAGGATTATACTTGTTTGGGGGTCGGTAATGGTCGTGGTTGTGTATCAGAATAACCCACAAGTGTCACGAAAACAAAGGAGCACCTGTAGGCTGATCTATGACCCCGATTTGAGGTCACCTCTAATACACTAGCACTGGTAGACGTGCCTGGGAGAGGTGGAAAGAAAGATATAGGATAATTTTCCCGTGTGGGCCCATCACCTCTGGTTCAGCCTAGGTCGGACTGAGAAAGGACTGGGTGCTGGTAGCGGTTGAAAATTAGCTAGATTTATACCAATCGACAGAGAGCACAGGGTGGACAAAGGCCAACGCTAGCATTGTCCATTCACGGTTACTTCGAACTTTACTGAAGCCCTGCTAAAGTTCTACTTTCAGCATATTCCTACGCCTCGTGCAAACAAAGCTTAACTGCATGTAGAGAATTGCACCAAAGGCTCAACATGCCGCATTCGTGCGCATTCAATGTAATAATACATTTTTGCCCGTGAACTATTTCCTACTAGGCATTACCAACACGCTTATTTCATCTTCGTTTTATTTATATTACTTAAAGATAAGGTAATTTTTACGTATAACCTATAAGTAAAAATTCTATTTAACAAAAAAGGTGTTTTTATATTAACACAAATATATATCGCTTGTGATAAACGACATATTTAGGAAACAACCAAACACATAATATAAGGAGTAATTTTTCAAAGGTTCAATTCAATAATTGCGAAGAAACCGCTAATAGATTATATAATGGGTGTGGTAGACTAATAAGCTAATCAGATGAGGAGTCGCCCTAGGTATATTGCATATTAGCCTGCAAATTTGCTGAAGGCTTCTTCAGAACAGCACAGGTGTTTGATTGGCGGGAGGGCGAGAGTCGAGGCGTACATCGACACACGTTGGTGGGAAATCAATTTGATTTCTCGTCGCTGGATCGACCGGATGTGCGCGGCGAGAGGCGAGGCTGGTCAGCGACGTCATTCAATCGCAATGGTAAACTGACGAGCTGTCCGTAATCCGCGGTGCTGGAGGACGCGTCTTTATGTTATCGCCACACACTTGTGAAGTTCTGTCTCTCTGTCTCTCTGTCTCTCTGTCTCTCTGTCTCTCTCTGTCTCTCTGTCTCTCTGTCTCTCTCTGTCTCTGTCTCTCTCTGTCTCTCTCTCTCTCTCTGTCTCTCTCTCTGTCTCTGTCTCTCTCTCTGTCTCTGTCTCTCTCTCTCTCTCTCTGTCTCTCTCTCTGTCTCTCTCTATATGTGTGTGGAGAGATTTCGGCGGCTCTTAAGAGGCTGCATCACGCTTTATTCATAAATTATTCGTTTTAGTTTCATAACCGAAGAATCAGGGTCATTACTGAAAAAGTTTCATTATAGAAGCATTACATTTCATGTTCCTTTGGAAATTGTCGTACCTGATTGCCATTAAAGGGTGTGAATGAATATATAAAATTATAAAGTATTTTGATTTTGCTAAAATATGCATTAGTAGTTCATATTTTATGTTTCTAATGATGGGTTAAGTAATTAACCAAGCTTCTACTGTCGCATTTTTCAATAAATCCTCCTAAATTTCAATTGCGAAGAAATGAATAAAACATTCAATATAGCTGGTGACACGGACTCAACCACGGGCTCTTGAGAGCCGATGAGGGTGAAACGAGGCGAATAGAGAGCAGTGCCAGAGTTCAAGGGCGGGGGGAAACGAGAGACCGCCGAGTAAACCCACCGACCAGCGGCATCGTCCGGAACGATTACCACATGCATACAATCCGGGAGTAACCCCGCCGGGAATCGAGCATTGGTGGGGGCGAGCGCTCTAGCCGCTGCGGGCACCACGGCCCCAATGCCGAGTTAGTGTCCCAATCAAATTTTCTTTCCTACTTAAAATGTGTGTAATCCATCCTTTTTACTTGGAGTAATTTTAACTCTGAACGTTGCTGACGTAATGTGGCCAAGTCACTCTTCTACACTTAAGTCTCTTCAAAGAATGCGGACTTCACAAAGCTATGGTGAACGCCATACAACTCTGTTAATTTCAGATGACGTAATATTTCGTTGGCGGTGCTCGAAGTGTCTAAAACAGCTGTACGAGGTTCGTAAAACATTGCTTAGAATTTTTATTTGTGTGCGCTATTTACTCAGTTTTTTTTATCTGATATCTGTGAAGTTTGTTGTTTTATTGTTTTAAGTTGGGAGGTGTTTATTGCCATTTTTATTAATTTTTTTTAACTTCACGTGGACATTGATGGATTTATTGCCACAATGCACCCCATACACTACCACTCGATACACATTATGAAGCTAATTGCTTGCATGCGAATATATGGAATAATACGATCTATGTGCGGCTTTGCCTGTCAAGACAATTGGCGAATGGAAAATCATTGTCGGAGTTTACATGGGGAATTCTAATGAATAGCGGGATATGTAACTAAGTGCATCTTAAAGCAACATCGAGCACGATGCAACGTAGAACTTTCCACCAGGGTGTTGTGTGTATAGTGCGCATGAGAGAGAGAGAGAGAGAGAGAGAGAGAGAGAGAGAAATATAAATAATATAAATAGCAAATATAAATATTTCAGACAATAATAAAATAAAGTGCGCAGTGGAAGTAAAATAATAAGCGTGCAAAATACAATATTATAATACGTCACTGTTATTAATTTTTATTAAGACCCCCACCCCATCCTTTACGAACTCGGATACGCTGCTCTGGCGTCTTGTAATATGTACGGTATACAATATACAATGTGCTATACAAATGTATTGCGTTAAATTTACAATATACAATGTATACTATAAAGTTTAATTTATTTTATAAGTGTTAAATCGTATTGAATTATTCTATTACAGAAAATAAGTTTTCGCACAGTAATAATTTTTGTAAAAAAATGAACATTGCTTTCTATACGGAAAGCATATAACTTGGGTAGTTTGATTTTGGTTGACATTGTTAAATTGCATTCACGTCGTTGACTACAGACGATGTGTTAAGCTGTCCCTCTGGTGAATGATATGCAGCTGTGGTCCTTGTGTTTAACTGCCGAATCAAATGTCAGTCTCGTTTCCGCGTAGGTTGGTAGTAGCTTCCTTCTCAATCCGGTGTTTGGAATAGCACTTTCGATACGCCTGACTACCAGCATGGCACCCCTGCAATGCGAGTTTGCATAACCCCTAGGCGCTGAAATGCAATTCTCTGATGAAAGTTATGCGGGTGTTCTCGCATACATTAGCTCCAAATTCTACCGTTTTCGATTTCACTTTAACGATAATATCTCCTAAGTAAGTGACACTGTGTAATAACTTCAGAAAATATTTTTTTTTTATTATCGTAATTGAATATTCATTCGGGATGTATGTGTGTATAAAAAAACATAGGTGACGAAGTTATAAGTTGTATAATGTAAATATGAGACTTAAAGATTCTTCTTATCTATAAAATTTCATTATTTCAGTTTTTAAAACTTTGAAAGTTTACCACGTGTTTCTGCTTGATATTAGATAAAATTATCACTGCAAAGCCCATATTTTTACATAAGTTAATTGATAAAATGTGTTTGCGATTTGTAACAGTTAGAGTTATCTCTTATCATTTCCTAAACGATTTATTTTTGTTCAGGCAGCTTACATGTTATTAAAGAATCTTTAAATTCCATCTTCAAGAAAATACATTCCCAGAATTGTTTGGTACAATGAATATTTCAGTACCGTTTATACACATCAGCAGACTTTCTTTTGTTTCAGATAGCTTGCTTGTGTCGTAGGCATATACGTAACGCACACAACTGAAATGCTTAAAATTGGTGTTATAGACTTCGAAATACAGAACTGTGTCAGTGTCGTACGTTTTAATTCCATATAGGATGCAGCATTTTACATGCTTTTCGGGTAAAGTTAAGTATACTAGGTATCCCCGACATATAGATTAAAATTTTTAGCAGAAATATCACTATTAAAAATGAAAGTTGTGTACCAACGCGGTCATAAGTAGTCCACGATCAATGTCTGGGATAATTATAACAATGTCGAGAGAGAATTACGAAAAGCAGTTCTGTGACTTAACGTTATTTGAAAACGTGGATCAAGTTGTAAAATTTTGGGTTACTGAAATTGTTTTTTGTATATACATATTTTTAATAACTGGCAAAAAAAATGGTACATTAGTGTTAGCGATAGCTGTTAATTTTTAAAATCATAGGAATATGATAACACATAACATGTCGAATGATGTGGTTACTTCGGCCCTTACAGACAACTTTGGCCTGAATGTTGGATAGCCTTTATTCTTTAGCAACTGTTGGAGACAAATGTGCTTTGCTCTGTTTCGTGGTTCACTTCACACAGTGCAGCAGCAGAACGAAAATAGTTTGCGACAGTTAGAAAAGTAAATAATATTTTCGAACATCTGGGCCAAAGGCATTACATTCTCGCCTGAATTTTCTGCTACGTGCGTAGCGCGGGTGGTAAGTGTGTTGCCTACCCCCGCAGGGCTACACCGCACATTCGAAATTTTGAGTGGCGTTTTCTATATAACGGTTTACCGGAGCGAGTTCGGACAAGAGGATCTTTTGTCTTCATTGTGACATGGTGGGTCTTAATGTGCCACGAATTTTCTTTACCGCCTAGTGTTCCAAAATCCCGCGCGAAAAGAGGGTGAATACCCCTACTTACGTAATAAAGGGTGAACGATATTACCAACCAAATTTACACAGATTTATCATATCAGATTCGTGAAACACTGTTCCGATTTTGGTCGCTCCATCTCGAATACTTTCTGCAATATTTACATTTATGAGTTTCAAAATTCAATGGGTACCTACCTTAAAATTCACAACATCATAGTTTTGTAAATGTATACCCCACCTTGCTTTCCAAAAGGAATCACCTCCTGGAGTTTGGCACATGAATTCTGGCCCACGTTGTATTTAGCAGATATCAGGAATTTATGTGTGTGTTGTCATTAAAATTTTGGAACAATATAATTCAATAAGTCTCTCTTGTTAGCACATCTAAGACTTTAATTTATAGATTTCCAGGTCAATAATTTAATTTTTTCACTCACACACATACGATATATATATATAATATATATATAATGTATATATATATAATATATATATAATATATATATATATATCGTATGTGTGTGAGTTTTATCGTACGAACCCTATTCTAAATGTTACGATATATATATATAAAATGAAAAAATAGACCTCAAAATGCGTGAGAATAGTCTTTAGCTATGATACTCACTGTGAGACGGGAAATTAAACATATTCCAGGTTTTAGGTTTAAAACGGCCATAAATTTTCAGAACCTTGCGAATAGTTAAATTAACCAAACATTAAACTAGAATTAACCCTACTCAGTAGACTGTTTGCGTGCATTAATGATATGTATACGATTAATAAAACGAACATTAATGTGTATCCAAATTTTTAGCCTGTAGGCATTTAATTCAGTGTAAGCACTTTCGCATAGAAGAAATTCAATAAATAAAGAGGGGGAGTCTAGGAGTACAGTTACTGTGCTGATATTATAGCTACGGACAATATTAGACAAGTACGTTTCTTTACCTATATGACACAAAAAGTGGTTATTCTATAATGAACTAAAAATAAACGCTTCAGAAAAACAAGTTTTATTAAAGAATACATTAAAAATTTAACCGCAGCCCGCTCAACGTCGTAGACTGACATTGATTGTGTATTTATTCAAGGTAATTTAATTTCCAACAGTGCTCAATATACGGCTTCAATTGTAAGGTGAAAATTACAATATCGCACAGCTATTATTGATTTCTCAGATTCCGAGAACTTTGTTGTTTCTGCAGTCGCCGTTGTAATTTAAAACGTAACAATAAGCGTTTTTCACCCTGAAGGGGGAACACGGTACTATTTATTTTATATACAGCAGTTATGAGAGGCAGTTCGTACCAAAAAACTTTTCGTTAAATAAATAAAATTCCCAAAGGGAGATGGAACTTAGGCTGGAAGAACAGCTCACAGTCCACTCATGATCACTTCCAACTTTTCTGAAACCCTGCCTAAAATTCTTCTGCTTTCAGGCTATTTCTTTGCCTCGTGCAAACATATTCTAACTAAGTCGAGAAAATTACAAGAAATGGATAACGCACCGCACTTGGGTGCACTCAGTTTATTAATATTCTGCACGAGAACTATTTTCTTACTAGATATTGCCAACACACCTGTTTTCTCTCTGTCTTGTTCATATTAATTATAAATGTATAGTAACATACACACACACATAATATATTATATATATATATATATATATTTATATATATAAAATTTCAACGTTACCAAAAATAACATGCTTTTATTTTGACACAAGTATAAAACGCCCGTGATACATTACATATTTAGGGAACAACAGAACACGTCATTAAAGAGGTGATTTTTCAAAGGCTTGATTAAAAAAAGTGTGAAGATACTGCGAATAGACTTTACCTAGGCTGTGCCGTGTATGCAGAGGTGGGTAGAGGGGAAGGGGGGATGGCAGCGGCGGTGTATTACTCAGATTACTCGCGTGGTAGACGGCGGGTTTTCTCGAGGCATTCATGTTTTCTCCGCCCTTACTCCGCCACTGGCTCCATCTTCACCTTACTTCGCACTGATCAGTACTCTTACAGCTCGCTGTTGAGCGCCAACCAGAACGCTCATCACAACTCAAGGTAGAGTCAGTCGGCTCCCGCCATTACCTCTTGGGGTCCGGTCGCGGCCACCCAGACCACAAGGCCTTACAACCTCTATGTGACGTCACTGGCGATGGGCAATGCAATCGCTAATCGCCACGCGGCATTGTTTTGGAATATGTAATGAAATGGGCAGTACTGCATAATACCACATTTTTGCTGCTTTCAATCTGTTGCCATTTGTAATCAAGTTAAGAACGATGTTCAGAATTATTACTCAGTGACACATTCTCTAAATATACTTACTAGCTGTAGACTATTTCTTAAATTTTGTCGTTTTTACTTTGTCATTGTTTGTAAGGAAGGAAAAAAAAACTGTGTTCAGAAATATAACTTAATGAAACATTCGCTGAATGTTTAAAAAAGAATCAGCTTCTTTTTTGTTCTTTGTTTAGCAATGATGTTATGTAATAATGTCTAACAAAATACACTAGTGTATTTGGTTTAGCCAACGAGGAAGGTATTGTAAATGTAATCTCTTTGGAGTGAATCTCGCTGTGCGTTATATTTCTTAACTCAACTATAGTGTTTGAAATAATTTTTAGGAACTAACTAATAAAGTAGTTCAAATATCTCCAATAAATTTGATTAATGTCACTGAAATAGGTTTTATTTAAACACAAAATACTGCAAAAATCGGTTTCTCGTGGAGTGCATGAAACAATTATGCTTTCTTATAAGCCAAAAAAGCTTTCCTTTGACATCGCTCATGCTATTACACTCAAAACTTAGTACAATAATAATAATAATAATGTTACTTGAGTATCACTTTTCTTCTGAACGCTTATAAAGTTGATATACAAAACGTCTTTTTAAACTTTTAAACTTAGTGGGCACGAAAATCTCTCGCGAAATAATCGTTCACACTCATATTTACTCTTTCACCATTTTCAGGAACCTAATGATATGCACTTTTTAGCCTATAAGAGTAATTTACAATACACCGAGGAACACACAAGTTAAACACCGTGGTGTATTATTGCGCAGAAGTCACACTTTTAATTAAAATACGACCCGCATCATATCTAAACTAACCAAGCGGCCAGCCCTATTGGCCACTTATGTTTTCCTATTAGTCGTGACGTTACTAGCTTGGCTAGAGGAGGTTGTAAGATCTTTAAGTCTCGTTGGTCTCGGTTAACTTCGCAATGAATAACGTGCACTTAATGAACGCGTACGTAATGAACGTATACATATCAAAACGAAAGTAGGTACTCTACACCACGTTGTTTACGGTCATCGTGTACATATCGTGTAGGGTATATCATCGATGTATGGACGTACAATATAGCAATATTTCCTTTAGTGTCGTGTGCGTAATACCTTCAGTGAATTGGAACGCAAGAAAAAAAAAGTTATTTATTATATCCATTTAAAGATAATAGATGGAAAAATAGCTCGTATCTTTTCTTTTCCTTTACATATTTAAAAATACCTTTCACGTATGCAACTTACTTAATAAATCCTTATTTAACCAAAATTAAGTAAATTTCTAGTCGTGACTGATTTAATAAGCACATTTACTATGAGCCACACTTTTCATACCCCCCTTCTATGCAGATGTGTCTTACGTATACGAAATCGATCGTGAACTGAGCTTTAGAACGAAGCTGGGACGGAATGCAGGAGCAAGGGAGAACGGAAATACCCCGAGAAAACCCGCCAGCCACCGGGACTCTGTAAGGTTCATCTACTCCCTGCAACATAAGAGGGGGAACCCAAAACGTGTTTTATCAAGACTCGTGTAGCGCAGTAACATATTCCTCTCTAGGTAACGTAACTTCCGTAAGTAGATGGCTATGTGTTAGAATCTCGCGGGAAGAAGACATGCTAAGTCACTTTGGAGATGACGCACGAGGACGCCGCAAGGGTCCCACCTACTCCACGCCCGAGACTGTGTGCGCGGAAGGATGATTTACACGCTCACAAGTCATCTCGCGGCGCCGTAAGAGGAAAAACTCATACCTATTACGTACTAAAGTGAAAGCTCGAACAAGGTTTACGTTACATGGGGGTTCACTGCGTCCATTTCCATTACAGTGGATATAGACAAGATGAAACTTGTATATAATATGCATATTATAATGTTTTAACGAAAATATTCCAAATAAGAGGAAAAGTGAATTCATCAATATCTGTTTACTATAAAATATTAAATTTATTATCAATATGTAATCTATAAAATGTAGTTTTCCGTTAATATGCACGTGATTTAAAATTACCCATTTTAGGGCATGCATAAATTAAAATAATTTTTGAAAGAAAAGATTATAATATCCAACTGGTTTTTGGAGTATTGTATGTGATTAAATTTTTAAGATTTTCTGCGAATTATTTCAGAGCTCCAGATATTTCAAACTAACATAGAATTATAGTCACTGCCGCGTACAGCAAGTGCAGGTCAAAGTGCGCATGCTAGCTGGGCAGAAATACACTCGTACATCCCAGCATTTGTTATTGGAGCTGCTGAAATCACGTGGCTTGAACTGAAGACAGCAGTAGCACACTGTTCACATAAATAAGAAATTTGAAACATTATTACAGTACCTGTGGCCAAGTTTTTTTAATGAGAATGGGATTAATTAAAGCTGCCCTTGATATGCTAATTTTTTTTAAGTATTTCAATTCACGAGCGTGAATAAATGTAAACAAACGACTACATCATTGATAAGAACGTGATTCTGTCAGTTACTGTGAACTGTTGGAGACGTGCGCTGAATACAAAAATCGGCAAACATCTTTGGTCTACGATTCAATGTCACACGACGATGTCTTGCCTAATTTTACGAATAAAGGAATAAC
>NQII01013346.1:0-10902 GCA_002778355.1 Clitarchus hookeri
TGTCTCTAGTCCTGCTCAAGGTATGTACATAATTAGAAACCACATATTATTTTAGAGTTTAATCTATTTAAGCTATCGTATTTCTGTTTCGGCTATTGTTAAATAAAGATTTTTTTTTGCCCTTTTAATGTTTACGTATGTGTACATTATGTTATACATGGTTAAGTGTAAGATAAGGCATCGAAGTCTTAACTTTGCCAATTCAAATTAAGCCAAAATAAATTAATAAATAAGTAAATGAACATGTTAGTTTATAAACATTAAATTTCACCTGTTGCCCACTTATGTGTTTAATAAAATTTCAGAGAATTTCGACCGCAAGATATATGAAATTTTGGCAGATTCAGCACCTGAAGAGATACTTGTACTCTACGAAGATGTAACCGATGTTCTTCATGACGTCAAGATCATTCCTTTAGGTTAGTAACAATTTAGACATATGTTTCAGTAACGGTCTACTTCGAACAATTTTTTTATATTGCAAGTTATAAGAGGCTTTTTAAAAATATAGTAGAACTTTAGGGAAGATAAAATTTTCGTGTTTTGTAGATGTATTCAAAAATAATTTTTTTACCCTTCACTTGCTTATTAAGTATTTTAACCGGTAGAGATTATTTATATATATATATAGNTCAAAAATAATTTTTTTACCCTTCACTTGCTTATTAAGTATTTTAACCGGTAGAGATTATTTATATATATATATAGTTATGGAATTGTGAGATATTTCTATTGTCTACAATAACATTTATGGCATCAGCTATTTGCCATATTTTGTAATATAAAAAACACTTTTAATTGAAGTCAGGTCAGGAACATTTGTGGAATTCATCGAAAAAGGTCACTTTCGTATGCATGAAAAATACGATACCATTATATAATTATCATTATAATTAAGCAGTAAGTCATTTAATATCAACTACTAAAAATAAAAATAGCGCTATAAACAAACCAAGAAGAATGCAAATAAATTACATAAAAATAGCCAACTAAACTATAAATTAAGCTCTAAACATTAATACATATCTCCTACATTAAAGAGACCATTGGTCTGTCGAACACGTTCACAAAAATTTTTTTTAAGTCAATTTTGTTTTATAAAAAATTTAATTTGTGGGAAGACGTTAAGAAATAATAAAAATGTTATTGTTGTTCAGTACTTACTGTTATCTTAATTTACTATTTCAATTCATGAGATAAAAAATATATAATCATCAATGTTATACAACGCATAAATAATACTTTGAATTACTCACAAATTAAAACTTCCAAAACGACTTTTAACATATTAAAAGGTATTTATAGCGTATACTCAAACTAAACTGAAATTGTATTGTATGATTATTAATAAAATGATTACAGCAGTGAAAATCATCATAAGTAATATATAAAGAAGAATATTAACCTAAATTTATATGAGTATGTATATGGTAAAACAATCAGAGAAGTATTCAGAAAATTATATAATTATGATTTTAAAAGTTTAAAATGGTAATATTGACAGAGAAATTTATTAATGATACTGAACACTGTACTACGTCAGTTAAATCAGATATATTAGAATTAATGTTGATGATGAATAAAAAATATTTTTTAATATGTGTACAAGAATTTTGTATAAACTTAGCTGACGAGGAGCATTGAAGTCTTGAATAGAGGGAAAATTTGAATTCGATAGATGGAAACCATTGCCGAAGGTAGACAAATAGCTGAACTGCTACGCCACTCTGAAATGCAGTTGAGAGATAGTTAGTACACCGAAAGCAGGCCAAGAGGTACCAAACATCGAAGATTAATATGAACATATGTATATCGAAATACATTGAAAACACGTGAAACCAGTGAACTTTCTCTGTAACAAAGAGTGAATGACGGAAATAAATAGTCTAGTTTTCTGTCGTGCGTGGTGTCGAGGCGTGACGAGGGCGGATTTGAATGATCAGTCGAGGGGAGGGGGTATGTTACGCTATTTTATGATTGTACTTACACTGAAGGAAACAGAAGATGAAAACCATTACTCATTATGAGTTAACTAAATGACACGAAATTAAAATACACCCAAGAAAACTGTATGAAAGAAATTTTCTACCCACTTAATGATGGCAAAAATCAAAACTAAATCATTTTATTGACACTTACTTGCCGAAAAACGCCAAGGACAGGGCATCACAACTAAATATCACTGTGGGTTCACAGCGATGCCACGCGTCCTTTAAATAAAGTTTTGCAAAGCGCGCATAAAAGCTGAACAAACCGATTGAATTTATGCCAATAAGTGCCAATAGAATACGTACACTGTGCAATTCAGACGGCCGACGTCCAGACTTGAAGGCGAACATGAACAGGCGAAACATTCACCCGATATCAAGCCCTGAACGTGTGGCAGCTACAGAGAAACTTCAGATATGCATACCTGCCGCATATGGGAGTAAGGCAACATCCCGTCTGAAGAGAAACGATCAACACTACTCTTGGCTTGAAACTAACGTGGCTTCGCAAGTGACTTGCGGTCCACAAAAAGAACTGAAGTATGTCGAATTTACCGAAGGAGGTAATAAAATAGTAATAATAGTAAAATATTAAAGATAAATAAAATACAAATGCGTAAAATATGTTATATAAAAGCTTTCACAATATATGTCGTAAACAATTATGACCCATTTTCTTTTTTGAAATTACAGGTATCGAAAATAGGTTACTGGAAAGCCATCTCAAGTAATTTAAGAGTCATGGCGTATAAGTGTAAAAACCGTTCTTAATTAATGGCATGGTTTAGATAAATGTAACATTAAATTACACAATTCTTATAACTTGAAAGCATATGAGACATTATTAAGCAATGGATAAATGTTAAGGAGGTTATTTATTGTAGTGAAAACAACTTTCCGTAAATAAATCTGAATATTTCACATACAAAATTGGAACAGACGAGGAAAAAAGTGGTTACTTCAATTTACTTTTCAGTAAAAGATTCAATATATTATTGAAAAATATATATATTAAAAATACTGACCATATTTTAGCTTCAGCAATACGATAGTAAAATTACTATGGAAAAATTTAATAATTCGCAATGGATTTTAAAGTATTGCAAATACCGTTCCATTGGCGTAGTAGAGACCAAATATAGTCTAGAAAGCATACTATTATAAATATGGGTGTAATGGTTTTCATAATCTTTTTGTGTTATTGTATCGTAGTAAAAAATTTATTTAGATTGTTTGTTTGAAGTTTTTGTTGATTTTGTTGATTTTTTGTGCAATGATATAACATGATTTTTCTCTTTATTTTTGTCTGTGAAATACTGGTACTTATTACGGCACTACCTTCCACTGAATGCTCTTGATAAACATTATTTCAAAACCAAAATGTTTGTATATGTATATACTTCTCTAAAAATGGTTTTATATGATTAAGTGCTTGTGCTAATTGCTGTAGGATAGATTCATTTTATTCTTTCGTGTACCTTCCTGATTTTTACTGATAAGGGAGTTAATGTAAGATTTACAACACAAAGTACACAGAGACACAAATCTAATAAAAATGCACACCCCAAGGCTTCCAGGGACTGGAATCCACAGACATTCAACGGAGAATTTCTTTCAAACACACTATAATATAGAAATTTTACAATACTGGTAGTAATTGTGTTTCTAAATGAATGTAGATCCTTTTGAACAGTCCACCGATTTGCAAATTAACCTAACACACGTTGGTAAAACCATCAAAACATATATATGTGTTTTAAAAAGCAAGAAAAGGGGCAATATGTAAAACATTTACGTGAGTCGAAATTTCTTTAACTAATTGCGAAAAAATTATTAAATGTTTGTTATAAAAATATAATTAATTGTTTACAGAGTACATATATAAATCCATTCAACATGCGATGCAGAGAGGAAACACCACTCTACGAGATTTCACCACCACCGTAAACATGCTGGTTAAACATAATTTGACACACGAAGTTAAAAGTGTAATAAGTGAGTATATAATTCTATAATTTATATAAATTATTTTTAATATCTTAGCTTACTAGAATATAAGATTCCCGTTTCTATAGTCCTGGAAAACTAAATTTTTTTGAAGTATTAAAAAAAAAAATTTATTATAAAGTTTACTCGATTATTGTTATATTTGTAGTGTAAGTTATTTATATAAAAATCGAGACAATGGCATGGCAAGACAAAAGTGTATTCTTGTTACAACCATACTAATACATTTCATGTTTTCTAGTCACTCACCCATACACTATAAATCTTGTATTTTTTTCATGACTTTTAGAATTTACTGAAGTATTTTTATGGTATTTTATATTTTGTGTGGTGTTTTATATTTTCATCCGTTAGGAAATATTATTGAAAAGTAACCAACGAATTCTCTTGATAGGATGAAAGTAGGAATATATTAGTAACCATATGGGGTCTACATAAATATATGAAATTGTTTATATACACGTAAACTATTAATAAGATCTAATAAATATTATTTAAAAAACAACGAATTATATTTATTAAAAATAATGCATAATATTTTGATAATTATTAATGATATCTTGTAGTATTCTGGTGGCGGGTGCATCAAGAATACGCAGTAAACAATAATAAAACACCAGTCTCGTGTTGAGGGTGATGGGTAAAATGTAATCTTCAGGATAAGGACCATGGAGAGACTCATAGCTTATTGCAATCCCATTCAAATTTAAAACTTTTGGAATAATATGGCACTCCCAGACTCTCTCAATCATATACTATTAACAGTCATCTCATCACGAGTCATATTTCCATTCTTGTGACAGACACGCGCGAAGTAAACAATGCAGTTAATACAATTTTGTTTTAACTCTTTACATACAAGAAGATACTGTGTTAAAAACAACTTCAGTGGATTCTTTTTTCGCAATTACTAGAGAACTGTTGTAACTTTCAGTACAGTAGATGTGAAATATAAACGGTTTTCAAAGACCAATTCTTCTGGGACTTAAAAAAATTCTCTTATATAAACCATAAGAAATTACCGAGTTACATGCGTACATAAAAATATATTAAATTTAATATATAATTATCAGCTGTCAGGTATGAATATGAGAAAAACAAATATATAAATATTGAATCAGAATGTGAACTAAATAGATACGAAAATACGAACACAAAAAATTAGAGGCACAATTTTAATGAAGCAAAATGCCATAATTCCATGCATAGTAATCTGGTAGATAAATTTAATGAATCATGAACCAATACAAGATAACAGTTTAAAAGGTACATTTTAAATCTAGTATATGTGTAAACGTTTCAAGGGAATTCATTCTTAAATAAGTAAAAGGCAAACTGAGGAAGTTTCATAAAATTAAACCAACAGTTGCAATGAAAACATAATTAATATAAACTTTCACTAATGTGTGGATATACATATATAGGAACGTAGACATCTCAAGGTGGTAGCTAATTTAGAGACAAGCATTTGTAACTCTCAAATTAAACGTTTACAGTTGGAAAGACGAATACTGGCATTCGAAAAACTTTTTTAGTTCTTCATTTTGTAAATACTAGATATACTGCAGAAGATATGTTTCATGCAATATTCACGGTTCTGTAGCCAACGTTTAAATACAAGCTATTTAGAAGTCCCGTAATTACCTTTTTCTGGGTGCCTTTGCATTTGTTATGCTTGTCAGAACCATATATTTGTAATTACGATGTATTCCTTTGATAGGTGTGTTAAATTTAGGACGTTTAGCCAGATAACGACCACACATCATTAAAAAGAATATTAGTAAAAATTTATTTCCTTCTCAATAAAACAGTAATTTTTTTTCCATCGAAAACTCAATAGTGCACTTAGAAAAAAGTCTTTAGTAAAGACTATTTAACAATATATTGTAACAAATTAGGAAATAAATATGTTGTAGTAAAGAGTTCTGTTAACCATTTGACACCATTCCAAATTTGTAAAGCCAAACTAGAATTGGTTTTGTTGTTTCTCACAGCTCTCCCATCTCTGTGTGACTGAATTGATCACACTGAGCTTATTCTAGTGGGTCGAATAAAATTTTTTCCACGGAGCAATTTTCTCGAGCTACTGTTTTCAAGATTACTTCCTTAGTATCATTACGTAAAGTACGGTTTGCTTTTGACAATTATGTAAGCTTTATAACATTATGAGGCTGTGGTGCTGTAATCGTCGGAAAACTCGCGTACTACAACATAAAACAGGGTTAAATTCCCAGTGAGATCACCCGGAATTTTGCGAGTGGGAAACGCTGTGGACGTTGCCGTTATCTCGTGTCACTCCAAGTACCCCTGCTCTTCCATTCTGCCGTTGTTCCATCCTACCTCATGTAACCCTCTTTGGCGTTGGAAGTCTCAATGTTAAGCGCTGATGAAAACATTCGAACTCACAGCTCTCAATACGCAGCGTTCCGGGAATTATTTGTGAAAATTTACTGAATGGTAGTTGATTCCTTGTTATAATTTCAGAGTAAAAAATAGGTAATTTCACATTGAAATTGAGCATTGGCTATTATCAAGTGATTATTAATTGTATTTCAAGTTGTTAATATTTAAATTTCACTGCATGTTATTGCCAAAAAAAAATATGTAAAATTTATTTACCAGCGCGCCGACCTTTTTACAACTAACTTCTAAAATGGCATGTCAGAATGCCAAAATTGGAATTGAACCTCATGATATCGGTCTTCATAAACACTCTATGTACCCCATCACTAGAAACAAGCATAATTGAATAAATAAAGATTAACTTTAGAAAGTTAACAACTATAATTTATATTGAATACATTTTATTGTTATGTAAATCTGTAGTATAAGAGTATGCTTGGTATCTGAATATCTCCAATGTGCTTTACTGAGAAAAAGAATATCAAGAAATGTGTTGGATGCAATTGCATTTTTTATCATGTACGATTTTATACGTACGATTTAATAGGTTTTGAGAGTCTAGGTAAATACGGAAAGAAAAATCTTTATTAGTGGTCACGAGTTTTTATTACTGTTCGTGGTATGTCCATTTTATTTGCTTGAAGTAAAACGACACGGGTCTTTAAAAAGGTAGTAAATTTTGTCCCGGGAATAATTTACTTACATTTTGCATCCAGAATAGGCTGTCGAACGGAACTTTGGAGGGTGTGATGATATGGGAAATACCATTGACTGTAGAAAAGCTTGGGCACGAACCAACGCAGCGTTGACAGCAGGATGGGCAGAGCCCCCAGGCCACTTCGTGTCAAGTCTCCAGGACGGCAATTCTCACGCAGCCATTGTAGCTGGCGCGAACGCGGCGTGAGAGTTTCCTGGCACGTCTTCGTCCCGCAGCTGTGCCGCCGGCAACTCATCACACTTCATCAATTCTTCAGGCGAGCCGGGCACCGACAGGTCAGGGTGTCCCTCGACGCAGGCCAGCTGGTTTCGCTTTGGGGTCGGCGGCCTGCTCTCAGCTCATGCATGTTTAGCTGTGCTTCCGCCCGGGAGAGGCCAATACCACAGCGCAATAGTTTGTGGCGTGATATGTCTTGTTAATCGATTGTAGCTACCTCTAACGGAGCTCTTTGAAAATCGCAAGTTGAAAATTATCGGCGCCTATCACTGCAGAAATGTTGTCGTAAACACCGGCCAGTAAATAAAGAATATAAATCTCACGACGCATGATTGTTAAAATTGTTACAGTTAAGTTGTAAATGATAAATTGGAACAATTGAAAATTACAAATCAAATGACTCAGCTCATATTACATTCAAGAATGAAATTAAATGGGCATGATAAATATTTTTCAATTTATCTTAAATTATGATTAAATTTATATACACGGCAGGAAACCATAATGCATTTGAACAAACAATTCCAATTAAGAGAAAATTTCCAGACTAACAAAACGATTGTCTATCACTAATATTTTGATTTTTTTTTTTCACGCAGTAGAATATAACACGGCCAAGTACAAATATAATTTCCTCCGACAATTTTAAATGGTCACGTAACCAAAGCATGCGTCCCAGTAATTAGGTCAATAAGAATTATAATTTTAACACTAGGTGGAAGTACGTAGAGCGTGCTTAGATAACTATGAATTATTTATTGCAAATGGGCTTAAATACGCGCAACATAAATAATAATAATTATTGATCTAGATACTGTGGGAGTAGAAAATATATGGAAAAAGGGAAAGAAATTATTTTTAATGGAACAAAACTGGCACCGGCGCCGGCGCCGGCCACTCGCCATATTGTGAGGTCACCCAACCGCCATATTAGATCTGGGTCACCATGGCCTTTACCCTTGACAAAAACCCCATGCCGGTGACCTTGGATGACCTTGAAACAAAAAAATGCCAGGAAATTGCAGAAAAATTATAAAATTCCAAAAAATGTATGAAAATTTAAAAACGTAAAATCTTTTTTTAAAATTTATAGAAATATTATTTAAAGATGTACAGGTAGGAAGTGCAGTGTTCGATGACAGGTGGATTGACTAAGACCCCAACACGTCCGTCCCTCACCAGGTCAGCCAGTGTCCATCTCGTCAGCCATGTTGGATATTGATGGCCTTGACGTTGA
Source organism: Clitarchus hookeri (assembly GCA_002778355.1). NCBI lineage: Eukaryota > Metazoa > Arthropoda > Insecta > Phasmatodea > Phasmatidae > Clitarchus > Clitarchus hookeri. Next base: position 8,570 of record NQII01013346.1, read on the forward strand.
CCTTAAACTTTGGCCTTGTATGACATTGAAGCCTAAAAATTAAAAAATCTCAACAAATTTCCGAAAAATTCTAAGAAATTCCCAATTAACCCTTTACAATTGACGCAATGACCAATTATCTAAAACCCAAAACCCATGACCCAAGACCCATGACCCGTGTTCAATGACCCAATGACCCATGACCCCTGACACATGGCCCATGACCAATAACCAATGACCAATGACACATGACACATGGCCCACGACCCATAATCCATAATCCAAAAAAATTCTAAAAATTACAAACAAAATTATAAACATTCAATAATAAAAAAAAATATTATTTATACATTTATATAACAAACTTACATTCCCAGAGGTTTCCTCAGCACCACGTCCAGCAGACGACTGACCCTCTTCAATGTTTCTCATTGGTAAGTAAGTCGAGAGGCCTCCACCCTGTCACCTTTACTCATTCTGTCGAATGCACTCTACCCACCATATTAATATTTTATTGTGTCATTTGTTTACTTTTTCATAACCGAGGTGACGTTAACATATTAATTACCGATTTCGTCACCAAAAGAGCTGTGGAATTAGCCACAATGTTGGTTGTTGACGACCTTACCCTTGACCCCTATTATATAGAACTTGAAAAATCAACAAATATCCCACTCCATACAACTGACCATTACTAGCTGTTCACAACAAGGACCCATACCCAATAACCCTACTAGACAACGACTGACTCCACCAAAGACCAGCCACAACCAAGTCTGGTTCCTTCATATCACACGATATGGGTTCTTCAAACAGTCACTCTTGTCATGTCGCCGCAAATTGCCACTTTAACTGATAGGATTGGCGCAGTAAAAGCATTGTTTTCCATATAATTTGTATGCAGTCGTTGAAGGCATGCATGTAGTCGTACATGACATACACGATTTCACATCGTCAGTGGCTTGCATTGTCTTTAAGCATACACGAATTCAAACACTTTACTCCTGCAAACTGACTTCTGCAGTCTGCTGGACATAGTGCTGAGGAAACCTCTGCAATGGAGATGTGTATATACATTTACTAAAAATAATTTTTTCTTTTATAAATTTTTTAAATATTAAATTTTTTATTTTTTATAAGTTTTTTGGATTATTTTGGGTCGTGGGTTATGGTTTATGTATTGGTGATGGGTAATTGGTCATGGTTCATGAGTCGTCGTATCACGGGTCTTGGGTCTTGGCTCTTGGGTCATTGTTTCATGTATCAGGGAGTTTTTTTTTTGGGAATTTGTTGGATTTTTCGGAAATTCTTTGAGATATTTTAGAACTGCTAGGTTTCAATGTCATCCAAGGTCATGTTTTAAGTTAAAGGTCAAGGCCATCAACATTTAACATAGCTGAAGTAATGAGCACTGGCCGACCTGGTGAGGGACGGTCGTGTTGAGGGCTTAGTAGATTCGCCTTTCATAGAACACCAGACATATTTCTAAAAATCTTTTTCAAAAAAATTTTAATTTTTAAAATTTTATTATAACATAACTTTCTCAAATTTTTTGGGGCTTTTTGGTTTCAAGGTCATATAAGGTCACGCGAATGAAGTCAATGTCAAAGGGCCAGGTCACCCATATCAAAGATTGCTGTTAGGTGACGTCACAACATTGCGTTCGGCCTCCGCTGGTGCCAGGTGCTAGTTATTTTCCCATTAAAAATACTTTGTCCCCGACATTCCATAAGTATTCTACTCGTGGGTTATAATATTTTACGTATATTTTCTGAGTTATGGATTTTCTCTTAGGTTAGGACCAAAGTACTTGTTTATTCTTAAGACACTATAGCATTAGTAGTTTAAGGATTTGAATTAAGTAATAATATTGGTGTTTCTTTGTCAGGAAACATAACAAGCATGCTGCAAGAAAATATAAGCAAATCAGAATTCACTAAATTTTTCGGTGCAGTGAAAAACATATTGGATATATGGAATAACGAGTCAAAGTCTGTTTCTATTCCACGTAAGTAATTATTCATAGTCATTTCCAATATGTTATTAAATAATATAATTTAAAATGTTTCCTTGTTTTACATGTGTATAAATTAATTTCGTAATTTCAAAAGAAAATGTGTTTAATATTACGTCACTAAATTTTGTATTTCCATTTTTCGTATTGTATAGGAAAATGTGTAAAACATGTCTGCATAAATCAATATTATTAAAGAGATGAACAAAATATAGACATTTATAATATTTCCTTTCCAGTGATCGTTAAGTAGAGCAAAAACAAAGATATTTATAATACAAGAAGTTACTTATAACTATTGAGCCTACTTTCCTCTATATGGATACAAATAAATATTAGT
>NQII01013346.1:11383-23359 GCA_002778355.1 Clitarchus hookeri
GTTTTTTGGATTATTTTGGGTCGTGGGTTATGGTTTATGTATTGGTGATGGGTAATTGGTCATGGTTCATGAGTCGTCGTATCACGGGTCTTGGCTCTTGGCTCTTGGGTCATTGTTTCATGTATCAGGGGTTTTTTTTTTTGGGAATTTGTTGGATTTTTCGGAAATTCTTTGAGATATTTTAGAACTGCTAGGTTTCAATGTCATCCAAGGTCATGTTTTAAGTTAAAGGTCAAGGCCATCAACATATAACATAGCTGAAGTAATGAACACTGGCCGACCTGGTGAGGGACGGTCGTGTTGAGGGCTTAGTAGATTCGCCTTTCATAGAACACCAGACATATTTCTAAAAATCTTTTACAAAAAAATTTTAATTTTTAAAATTTTATTATAACATAACTTTCTCAAATTTTTTGGGGCTTTTTGGTTTCAAGGTCATATAAGGTCACGCGAATGAAGTCAATGTCAAAGGGCCAGGTCACCCATATCAAAGATTGCTGTTAGGTGACGTCACAACATTGCGTTCGGCCTCCGCTGGTGCCAGGTGCTAGTTATTTTCCCATTAAAAATACTTTGTCCCCGACATTCCATAAGTATTCTACTCGTGGGTTATAATATTTTACGTATATTTTCTGAGTTATGGATTTTCTCTTAGGTTAGGACCAAAGTACTTGTTTATTCTTAAGACACTATAGCATTAGTAGTTTAAGGATTTGAATTAAGTAATAATATTGGTGTTTCTTTGTCAGGAAACATAACAAGCATGCTGCAAGAAAATATAAGCAAATCAGAATTCACTAAATTTTTCGGTGCAGTGAAAAACATATTGGATATATGGAATAACGAGTCAAAGTCTGTTTCTATTCCACGTAAGTAATTATTCATAGTCATTTCCAATATGTTATTAAATAATATAATTTAAAATGTTTCCTTATTTTACATGTGTATAAATTAATTTTGTAATTTCAAAAGAAAATGTGTTTATTATTACGTCACTAAATTTAGTATTTCCATTTTTCGTATTGTATAGGAAAATGTGTAAAACATGTCTGCATAAATCAATATTATTAAAGAGATGAACAAAATATAGACATTTATAATATTTCCTTTCCAGTGATCGTTAAGTAGAGCAAAAACAAAGATATTTATAATACAAGAAGTTACTTATAACTATTGAGCCTACTTTCCTCTATATGGATACAAATAAATATTAGTAAAATTCTCGAAAGTTTCGATGGTAGGCAGGCATTGATGTCTCATTGACAGCAATATTATTAAAGATTACACCAGAAGTATGTTAAACAGTACAAATACAGTTAAAATACACAAATGACATACCGGGGATTCAAATTAATCAAAAATACTCTTAACATTAAGATAGTAAGCAATCAACTGCATTACGGAGGTAGGCTTCGGATCAACAACTTCGGAAGTAATCAGTCTAATGTTTAGAGTTATAGGGTTTACTAACCTGAAATATTAACTCTAAAATTTTGAAAATAAGTGTTTGAGCCACTAAAAGACATACATTCACATGGCCTACCATAATGCTACGTGTGTGAAAAATTTGATGGAAATATTTTGAATAGTCTCCGAGATATGGCATGAAAACCTGATTTTCTTAAATGTCGCTATCTATCAAAACTGCTTAAAAAGATGCTCTGCACACGATATTTATAATATATAACGTCAGCATGAACAGGTTGATTGAAATTGTTAAATTGTTAAATAGATATGCCAAATATATAAAAATATTTATATGGCCGCCATTTTATAAATCATTGCCTGGCCCTATTTAAATTATGTTAACTACACTTGGCCTTTTGTAGGTGTGCAAAATTCTGTGGACATTAGTTGAATTCTTCCGCAAATATGACAAGATGTTCACTTTACTCACATGTTACTACTTTGCCAAAATTTCCAGCAGAGAAGGATCTCTGTATGCATATCGGTTCATTGGTTCTCGAAGTATGGCATAAAATCTCCATTGATCAAGTAACAATCTTCATAAATGGAGGGCAACAAGTTTATTTTTTGTCACTTTCGATTTTTATTATAGACAAATTTTGCAATGTTTCATTTATATATGTTCCTAAGTTTCGTAGATATAGCACACTAAGCTAAAATGTTTGTATATGCACCATTCTGAAAATAAGAGACAAACATTAAAATACATAAATTAATAGAGCCTATCACAATACAATTTCTTTGCCAAATTAGAAAAAGATATGTTGATTGTTTTCCGAGATACGTCACAACTATATTATTCCATGTAGGGCTTTCTTACAAAATGGTGGAGAAATGAGGTTTCGCACAGACAATACTGATGGATACATCTGATACTGTCAGCATACAAATTAAAGTAGAATTTTTTTTGCAGTTTCGTAGATAAAATATTCAGAGTTAAAATGTTTAAGTGGCCGCTGTTTAGAAATTATTTACGTCTGACCAATTCAAAATTTATTACTATACATAGCATGCCAGTGTGCTAATTATTTACCAAATTTGCTAGAAATCTGTTCTTTTTTCGGAGATCACTAAAAATTTGTCAAGTTATACTATTTAACGAAATGGCGGACAAGATATGTTTTTGTGCAAATATTTGATTGATGTAATATATAAAGCTATCATGCAAAGATTCGTTGGAATTAATGACAAGGTAACAACGATATAACATACAAAATTAAAATAGCTATATGGTCGCCATTTTGAAAATAAGTATCCGTAATTCCTAACACATATCAGTTAACATTATCTACCGCAGTACTACTTGTTTGCCATATTTAGTAGGAATCGGAAAATTGTTTCCCGAGATATGACAAAAAATTTATTTATTCGTGTGGCACTCTCTCACAAAAGGGAGGAAAAAAGGGGTTCCGTGTAAGACAAATTTGATCTTTGTTATATACAGTCCCTACATACGAAGTAAAGTTGGAATGGATATATCATACTATGCTAAAATATCTAAACGACAGCTATTTTGAAAATAAGCGTCTGACATACTTGAAACTCATTTGTACATAACAAGAGCGGCAGTACTAACTGATTGCCAAAATTAAAAGTAATCTGTCAGTTGTTTCCCGAGAAATTACACGAAAACTTGATTAATTAATTTAGTGATATCGTAAGAAATGATGGANGTTTCCCGAGAAATTACACGAAAACTTGATTAATTAATTTAGTGATATCGTAAGAAATGATGGACCAAAATTTACTTTTTGTTTATTTGATGCTTCTGATATATACCCTCAGCGTACAAAATTTGATTGAAATTTGTCTAGTAGTATGCCAGTTTTATAAATAAACCTTAAATATTGATATGGCCGCCATTTTTTAAACAATAGGTTACTGATATAACCAATGATTTCACTTTCCTCAACATGGGTGTCATAATCTTACTAATACTATAAATGTGAAAGTCTGTGTGTATGTTTGTTACCACTCAGCTCCATAACGGCTGAACGGATTTTGATGATATTTGGTATGTAGGTACTTTAGGTCATATAATAGGATATATAATACTTTTTATCTCGGAATATTGTATGGTTCCTGTAGAATAACAACAAAACTTAATCATGCAACGGCTGAGAACGTGACTGAAATATTTTTTTCCTCTGGTGTCAGAGTTTATCAGGCATCTCCCGGACCTATGAAAAGTCTTAACGACTACTATCAATCAATAATAACCGGGACCGAATATTTAACGTGCCCTCCGAAGCCCGAAAGCGCTCAGATGTTATGCCACTAAACGGTCACCCTAGAAATGTGTGCCGCTGGGAACGTTACTTAACTTTGGTGATCGATTAAGATCCCTCAACCCACGTTTTGATTTTCATACATCGACGCTGGAAAGCGGAAATGTGATAACTACGCGATAGTTGCTTAGATACACTCATAAACATTACCCTACTTCTTGGCTATCAGGTAAAAAATATTTCCTTCCTTTTGGGTAGCCTTTAATCAGTTAAACACATAGGCTAGCATAGTATAATTTAATTGTTTTGTTTTCACATACTTGAACTGTCTTTTCCCAATTTTACCCGGGTGAAACCAGGCCAGTTTACTTGTTTTAATATAATTTTATAAAGCTGAGTTGGAAGGAAGTATTTGAATTCTCTTTGAAAGCAATTACTTAAGAAATGAAACGAGAAATTTATGCAAAATTAGTAACACAATTACAATTACACACATGCCTTACTTGGGACTTGAACTCAGAAAACCTCGTACTATAAGCTAGCGTGAAATACACTGTATTACGGAGGTCAGATTTGGAGAATCTACTTCGGATTTGATGAGTCTAATGTTTCGTGTAATAGGGTTTACTAACCTGAAATATTTACAGAACCATTGTTTAATAAATATGTGACTGAGCCACATAAAACATGTTAATTTACATGGCCTACCGTAGTGCTTTTCCTTCGAAGAATTTGATGGAAATCGGTTACTTGGTCCCTGAGATATTACATAAATAACATTATTTTCTTATTGGATGCTAAATTTCCAGAAAAAAGAGGCTCCATTTACAATGTTTCTTATATATACTACAAACACAATTTTTCTTTTCATTTGGTTAAGTTGTTTAGTATATATGTCTAAATTACCATTATGATTTATGAATCTGCTATTTTGAACATTATTGTCTAACCAATATAAATCATTAAAATTTACATGATATACATAGTGTGCGCAATTTGATGCAAATTAATTTGTAATGTTCGATGGTGATATTTTGTAATACTCGTTTGTTTGGTCCTCGAGACGTGGCATAAAACGTCTATAATTTTCATGTGGCGGCGGTCTTCATAAATGTAGAACAATAGCGTAATGTAATAATTGTAAACTGCCAATATACAATTTAAGTTAAAATTGAATACATAGCGTTGCAGAGACTACACAAAACGTAAATAATTTTATACAACCCATTCTAAAAATTAGTCCGTAATACTTAAAAAACTACATATATAAATATGGCCTACGAAGGTACAACAACTCAGCCAAATTTTTTAATAAGTGGTTGATTGATTCCCGAGATATGAGAATAAAACTTTGTTTAAATTGGTAGAGATATCTAACAAAATGGCAGAGAAATGAGGCTCTGCATAGACACATTTGAATGGAATGATGTAATAGGTACTGCCCGTATTCAAAGTTTATTTGGAATTTGTTTCGTTAATAAGATATACTTAGCTAAAATATTAACACAGGCACCGTTTTGAAAATAAGTGCCTGACCTGCGTAAAACCAAAATGTTTACACCACCTGCTGAATTTATATTTAATTGGCAAATTTTTAAGAAATCTGTTAGTTGTCAATCTGGCAAATAAACCTTAATTTGATCGCATTTTAATCTATGTATATGTAGTTGATAGTTGTTTTATCGACTGCTAACATACAAAGATTAGTTTAAATTGATAACATGGTTTCGACAATATAGTATTCTCAGTTAAAAAAGCTATATGCACCTCCGTTTTTGAAAATGAGTTTCTGACATGCTTAAAACAAACCACTTGGCATCATCTGCTCCAGTAATACTTGTTTGCCAAACTTGATTGGAGTTGCTCAATTATTTCCCGAGATATAAAATAAAAACTAAATTTTGTTCTAATGGTGCTAGCTTACAAAATGGCAAAAAAAATTCTCCATCTAGAAACAGTAAATATTTGTAATGTCTACTGACACCATAGAAAATAATAATAAATTTGATGACATAATTTCGACGAATCAGCATTTTAAGCTAACATAACTATATGACCGCCATTTTCAAAGAAAGTGTCTCATATGCTTAAAACATTTCACTTAATATCATCTGCATCAGTACAACTTGTATCCAAATTTGGTAGGAATCGGTTAATTACTTACCGAGTTATGACATAACTTATTTATTCGTATGGCGTATTTTCAAAAATGGCCAAAAATTTGCAATTTTTTGGTATATATTGTACTTGTAAGAGGTACTCTCAGTATACAACATTTGGTCTAAATTCATAAAATTGCATCGCAGTTATTCTAAATAATGTTAAAAGATTTGTTTAGCTAACATTAAAAAAAAAATACTAATCTAGTTTAATTTATTACGATTGCATAAACTACCATAGTATTACTTACATGCCAAATTGGGTGATTATTGGTTGAAAATTTTCCGAGATATAAGGTAAAATATGAATTTTTTGAATTGGTGCTTCTTTCCAGCATGCGGAAAACAGGAACAATATCCTTCTCAAAATTTAATTTCTACACAACGTTCTGCCAGTATACAAAATGTGGTTATATTATTTGAATGGTTTCCGAGATATAACATATCGCTCTAAATATAAAAATGGCCAAAATTTTGAAATAAAAACCCAGCGTGGTCGGAAACTGTAAAAGTCAGGCATACTTACTTAGTAATATTAGTGTATCGAATTTGTTGAAATACGGTTCATACTTTAAAAATAGATACAGTGGTGCACACACTCATACACAGCCTTACACACAGAAACAAACACGTACACACAGACACACAGAAAGGATAGTGATCTCTTAGCCTTCCTTCCCTTCGGGAAGTAGGCTCATAAGTACCTTATAAAGATTAATTACTCGTATNAATAAAGAATAATTACTCGTATTTACCTGGCCTGTCATAGTAATACTTATGTGCCAAATTTGGCGAAAATTGGTTCAGTAGTTTCAAGATACAATGTAACAGATTAATTTTTATATGCGGTGCTATCTTTTGAAATGACAGATAAAAGTCGTCGCTGTTTAGCTTATATTATGCTTGTAATACATACCATCAGGATACAATTTCCTTTTATTTTTGTTTCTAAATCAACTCTGTACCTCGCAGTGCCTATCTTATTTTAACTTACTTTTAAAAGTCTTTGTTGTAGTTATTGATTAATTTAGTACTTCGTGTAAATGAAAAAAAAAGTGATTCATTCAGCATACAGAATAAGGTAATTTTAATGGGTGTTAAATTTTCCAGAACCATCAGGAATCCGGGAACCTATATATGCATTTAATAACATAAATGAAGACGATTGTTCTATTGAAAATATCTAAAATCTTTTAGTATTTGAAATAGGTGAATTTAAATAAAATGATAGAAAATGTGAACGTTTGAAATTTATGTAATATTCAATATGCTTTAATACGTGTAATTAGATAATTTTAAGTACACAGTACACATAAAGTGATCTATTCGATATATGTTTTGAATGGAATGGAATAAGATATGTTTAAAAACTGATAATAGTTAGTTGTAAATTTATAAATTAAAATATAATAGATTGGTATTATGACAATTGTTAAGCAATTATGAATTTGAGTTGATATAATAAATATGAAAGCAGCTAACGTATGTAAAGTTAACAGGTCTACCAGTTTCATGAGAGCCAATATAAAACGATGGTGCGAAATGGTTTTTGATATACATTTTGCGGTTATTTAGGAAATAATTTAAGTAGTATTTATAAATAAATTACATTTCTTGTAACAGAATATTTATGAAACATACAATTTTTAAAATTGACTTTAATTCTGTGATTATTAAGTGTAGAACAAAAAGTTAATATTTAAATTTACTCCTTGTTTTGACGATTTTTGTGTAAAATTTAAATATTATTGGTTTGCGTACCATCCATCAATATCCTATTAACAAACTGCTATTGTTGTCAAACCACGTTTATAATGTGTGCAATTTTTTTAAATATTGTGCTTATTATTCGCTAGAAAAACGGGTTCATATGGGTAACAGAAAATGTTGTTTATTAGAAATTTTACCAAATAGCATAAAGATAAATAACTGTGGTCTGTATACCAACCAAGAAGCAACCTACGTTGGCCCAACGTTGTCACTGGGTTGGAAAGGTTGGCTATATGTTAGGATAGAGCACACGCATTGATACAACGTTGACCCAAAGGAAAATGACAAAAAAAAAATTCGCTACAATGAAAATGTCAAGATATTACTTAGCACCCTCCAGAAAATTATGTCACTAAATCAGAACATACCATAATCTATCACAGGTGTCAGTTTATATTTAAAATTGTTGGTTTATATTTAGTAACAAGTTGGTAAACATATTTTTGATAAAATATCGGTATGATTGTTAAACCAAGATTATGACAACAAAGAAAATTACCGTACTTCGAATGATATAGAACTATAATTTTGTAAATTTCTTCAGTAGTTTTTTTAAAACATAAAATATATAACATTTATTTTTACTCTGTTGATAATGTGTTGGTTACTCGTTGGAATACATACTGTAGGCTTTTGGTGTCTAAACTTTCGTTGGTCCAACATTTTGTAACCAACAATACACCAACAATTTTATCTGGCATATATTTGACAAAATAAAATTATGATTTTTATGATTGTTTAAATGCAATTTTTTTTACACACAAATCGTATCTTATTTAATAACATCGTTGGTGATGTGTTAGACACTTTTTGGAAAACATACTGTCTGCCTTTTGTATGTAAACTTTTTTTGGGCCAATACTTTGCAACCATCATACATTTACTAATATTAAATAATAGTTTTAATTCGGGAAACACGTACTAATTTTCACAGCGTATGTAACTTAATTTTTCTTTAAACTGTATTTTGTCTCTCGTGTGTGTGTGTGTGATGAGACAATGCTGTGAACAAAATCCTTTTTAAATGTATCAGGTCAAAACATGACAGCATATAGTAAAATATAATGTTATGAGACATCCACATTGCTTCACACAATCACGTATTGAACCACAGTTGTGTAGTGGGTAAGACGCCAAGCTACTAAATAAACAGACGCGTGTTGAAACCTAACATCCACCACAGAAAATTTCACATCAAGTTATATAGTGAAAAATAATGAATTGTAGTAAGGTAAAAATTTTTAATTTTTAGGTAGTTAATAAAATTTATATAACACTGGTAACAAACATTGGCAAAAAATTTGCTTATTTTTTGGCATTATGTTTGAAATAACATATCTTGGCAACACATTATCAACGTCGAAACATGTCAGAAAATTTTTGGATAGTAAATTACTCGGAATTCCTTCATTAAAAAAAAAACTCACTACTCTTAAAAGTGTGCACACAACTATAACATTATGTTAAAGAAATGTTTTATTTCAGTTAGCAACCAACAAAGAAATAATGTTGGGGCAACTTAACCCACGTGACATTTAATCGTTTGGCCAACGCAATATGGCAACGTTGGTCATACGGTAGAACCAAACGTTTGCCCAACCAAATTTTGCTACTGGGGAATATAAGAGGGTAGAAAACAAAACATGTCCGTGCGTCAAGTGGTGTCGCAACAATGATATTTTGCCATTATATTAAAAATAACTATATATTGTTATATGTTACCATACATTGTTACTGTTTGGATTATTGTGAGACTAATTTCATCTTCGCTATCTTGTTTTAGGCTTAAAAATAAAACTATGCTATTTGGAAAATAAAGTCAATTCTCGGATATCATTGATTTGTAACAATAGCGTCTAACGGAATAAAATAAACTAATGAACATTTTGTATAGATGAATGTTCTTTTGGAATTACGCTAGTTATTCAGTGCTGTACTACTTGCATACTGTGAAATATATAATATATATATGTATATATACAAATTATGTAGAAGACAGAATGATTTTTCAGTAGTGACTGGCAAAAAGCTACTTATTTTATATAAGTGAATATTCATGGTCGGCAAGAAAATAAGTTTAATTTATTTCGAAATTGTATTTACAGAATGCAACACCGTTTCTTAACTCTGCTTTGGCTCAAAACAAACTAAAATAAGTTTTTTACAAAATCTAGTTAATAGTTCTCGTACGTATTATTCTTGCAAAACTGTAGAAACCTCAGTTAAATTAAAAATATGTATCGTAAGGAAAATTTATAATTATTTATGCAGCTGGTTTATATTAAATGTTCATTAATCTGTGAAGTCCTTTACTTTTGGCAGCTGAATAGCATACTTATAGGCGTAAGATTTTCAAATATTCTATTTAATTTTCTCGGTACTTCCATTTATTTAGTGAGAATTTTTTTAATTTTTTAATTAAACAAGAATATAATTTTCAATAAACAAATTTAATTTTTAATAATTTCAAAATAATGGCGTTTATTTCTATGTTACAAATTCTGAAATATTAATAGTGTGTTTTGAAAACAAAAGTATATTGACTGTTAATTATTTATTTCTTCCATAGGAAACTATCTTCAAGAAATTTCGTACATTCGTAATGAGTATGAAGATATTTGGCCAAATATTGTTAATATGTCAAAAAAGAGTCAGAAATTACCGGCTATTATTGGTGAGTATGATATCAATGACTTTGTGAGTACAAATTAAGTAACTTCATTCGTACATTTTTAGGTATGCTATTACTAACATACATAGTATTTGCAACATTCCAGATCGAATTCAATGTATCCTGAACGAACACGTTCAAGAGCACGAATCAAATGAAGCAAATGACTTCTTCATGAAACTAGCCAGGCTATATCGAAAGTCAACGAAATCGCCTTTACGTAAGTAAAAATTCTATCTAGATAATTTATAAATTGTTTAGAAGGTCCTATTTGTCCCCTTATTTATATAAAATAATGAATTATAGCCTTAGTTCCAGAAACAGCAACTTCGCTTCTGGTTTTCTAATATTTCAGCGAAAGGATTTATTAAAATAATATACCGGGTTCTCTTATAAGAGAAGCTAATTTTTTTAAATTTTGTTTCTAAAATTTGTTTGATATTTAAATTTATGATATAAAAACACTTGGCTTAGAAACATGGTGAAAAAATTAATTGAGTGGAGAGATTTTAGCAGCTCTTAACATCGATATATTGAGAGAGGATGAAGCGAGATGAGTATGGAGCAGCGTCGGAATGCAAGGGCGGGGAAACGGGAAATACTTGAGAAAACCCGCCGACCAGCGGCATCGTCCGGCACGATTCAACACGCGAAAATTCGAGAGTGACCCCACTGGGAATAGAATCCGGTTGGCATAGGAGCAAGGCGAGTAGTCGGACAACCACACCATCACGGCACAACAGAGTGAAAAGAATGTAATCCTTATCATATGTGCAGTGCCCATAACACATCTGTCTGCAACACCCAAAACTCTGCATAGACACTCTTACAGACTGTAAAATAGTTTGTTGCAACAATCGTTAATCAAGTGGTTTGCACAGATGATGGCTTGACAATCCCAGAAAGAACAGTTAAGACTTCCTGAGTAGCTTGCTTAAAGTACGGTTGATCAGAGTCAATTTTTTTCAACACTTCATGCTTCTATTTGGTTTTTATGTGCATAACAGTGCTTTTTAAAATTCGCACCTATCTCAGCGACAATCTGAAATCACATAATTTTGGTGAAATTTGTACCTCTTTCTGGTTCACTTTTTGTCCCTTTTCGCCTTTTACTATTGTTACATACATATTTATTCTTTGTAATATATATTAATACATTGTCCACTTAGCCAAATTTGAATGATATTGTCTTCATAGAGTTTTCCAGGCCTATAATATGAGTAACCTCAGATCGAATTGCAAACTATCAAATTCAGCATGGTTTTAACCAGAATACATACAATACAAAAAAAAAAAATTTAAAATTATTGTTACGTGAATAGTGATAGGCAAAATACCAATTACAAAAATATTATATTTGTCGTTTGAGGTAGTGTACGACCACCAAATTGACAATCCCGAAGACCAGTTAATTCTATGAATTATACACTAAAGAGCCAAAATAACTGTTACACCTGCCTAAAATCGTGCATGGCCCCCCGAGCAGGCAGAAATGCCGCAAGACGATGTGGCATGGACTCGACTGATGTCTGAAGGTATGCAGGAGGCAATTAACACCACGGATTTTGCAGGGCAGTCAAAAAATCCAATCTGTGCCAATATGAGAAAGGGTTGCACGTCTGTTACGTTTAATAATTCTCGTCAGTCGTCGTTTGTCCCGTTCTTTAACGATCTTTTTCCG
>NQII01013347.1:1900-15010 GCA_002778355.1 Clitarchus hookeri
GGTCAACTTCGTAAGTGGGACTAGAACCCATGATTTCGGCAGGTACACAACTAGAAATGTTCCACGATAAACGTAGTCTTATTCCCTGTTGGATTGAAGCAGCTCACAAGAATGATCTATGGGCGACAAATGAATCTCCACATTTATTTTTCTACGTTGAATGATTTACCGGTATAGTTTTCAACATTTAGAAAATTACTTCGCAGTTTTTCTCAAAGAAGAATGTAACTCTGAAATAAGTTATTTCGAATACAGTTAGTAATATATTTATGTAAAATCTACCTTTCAGACTTAATTGAAAAATGGCCGAATTTTGTTTCGGTGATAAATGGTATTTTTTTCGTGATACTGTACCTGAAAATAGAGTACATATTTTCGAAAATGTTAGTAAAGAAAGGAAAGGGGGATTGAAAGTGTGCATATAATTTTATAATAATTTACAGACTCAAAAGAAAAAAAAAACATTTTGTATTCTATTTGGAGACGAAAGTGAAAATTTACGTTCTTGTAAATCGGTTGACCGAGGCGGGTGGAGAGGTGGGGGGTTGCGGAGTGCCCCCTCGAGACATAGCGTTCTGAAAAGCATAACTAGTTATCAACGATAACTTGAAACAAATACGATAGAGGAAAACTACGGGTCAGCTTGTGCGTTCCTGTGAGCGGAACCTTCCTGCGAGAGAAACGCAGCGGCGTTGTCGCAAAGCCGTATTTTACGGTAACTGAAGAATTGACCAGGAGACTTGTTTCTTTAAGACGTGTGCAGCAACGTTGTACGCGAAGAGGAAAATGCGTGTCAACAGATTATCGCGAGTCACTTAAATTTTTCTTTTTTGCTAAAGGTATTGTATTTGCACAGCTTGTCTCTGCAATGTTATTTTTTCGCTCTATTGTTTTCATCTGTTCGCGTTGAGCTCGCTGATATCGGGGTCTAGTATATTCGCTATAAACGCCCTACAATGCAATGAACATCGAAGGTTGCGGTATTTGTGAAAAGCGGTTTGTTACATCTCCCGCGCCACGTTGATAAGAGTAACCGCGGGCGACTTTTCTCACTGGAACGTAAACTCACTTCTGAGAACGGCAAACCTTTATTACAGTTACTGTCAGAAATTGTTCGCAGATTTACATCAATGAAATGTCGTGTGGGGAGTGCACCGAGGGCAAGGCGACACTCTCCGAGTGATGGTCTTTCCAGCTGGGACCCGTAGGTGACCTTCATCCCCGGACATGACAGAAATGAAGCCTTAGAATGGACCGGCGCTGGAATGCAAGGGCGGGGGAAATGGGAGTACCCCGAGAAAACCCACTGGCAAGCGGAATCGTCCAGCACGATTCCCACATGTGAAAATCCGGGAGTGAACCCGCCGGGGATCGAACCCGGATCGCCGTGGTGGGAGGCGAGCGCCCTGCCCACTGCGCCACCGCTGCCCCTTACATCAATGTATGCGTGTATTAGGAGAAGAGAAATTGTGTATAAGTTTTTATTTTTGATCCATATACGGTAGCTTTCCTACAAACGGGTCGCTAAGTTCCGAACGTTACATAAAAACGAGGCTCATCATTTCTCGGTTAACGTGCTAACTTGTGGANCAAACGGGTCGCTAAGTTCCGAACGTTACATAAAAACGAGGCTCATCATTTCTCGGTTAACGTGCTAACTTGTGGAAAAATTTCAATTATGTGTACAGGTTAAAAAACCTTCACCACAGTTAGGAAGTTAAGAGAATAATTTTTCTCACGCTGTAAGCTAAAGTACGAACTTACTATAACCAAAGGTAAGCCATTGGCTAACAAGCTTTTGCTATGGAATTAATGTTCCGTGCCCGAAGAAACATAATAATAGATGCATACGACATTATGATCCATAAATTTGAAACATTTCAGTGGGAATAAAACTTCGTGGTTAAAACATATTTTAGCGCAAGATTTAAAATGTTAATCCATAGATACGTTACTAAGTTTTTGGAGGAAATGCCCCTACCGGTTTCATTTTGGTTTGATATTTTCATGAAATATTTGTGTGGTATTTCGCACGCACCACTCCGAAGTTACCAGCCGACTGTCATTTGTAAACTTTTGTAACGTGCAGGTCATATTACACGTACATTGGTTTCTAACTACAGCTAAACGTAGTCCATTTAGAAAGCTGTACGGTGGTAGGCTATAGTCTATTGTCGGTTTCTTCACAGTTTTTTAATCGAACGTTTGAAAAATCTCTCCGTGTACGACGTGTATTATTTCCTAAACGTGCAATGTACCACAACTGTTGTATACCTACTAATGTTTACATAAAATAACCTTTATTTGTGTTAAGTTGAACTTTTACTTACATTTTATCTATACATTATAATATATCATTTATAATTAATAAGAATAAAACAGTGATAAAACAGGCGAGTTGGTAATGCCTAGTAACAAATAGTTATAATGCAAAATGTTATTGAACTGAGTGCGCAAGAATGTGGTGCGTTGTTCTAAACACTTTAAAATTGTGTTTGCATGAGGCGGAGGAATATTTTAAAAGTAGAACTTTAGTAGGGCTTCAGAAAAGTTGAAAGTAACTGTGAATGAACTGTACTCAACCATTTTCATTCAGAATCGGGACATAACGATGATAGATCGATAAATCAACAATGGCGAGCACTGACGCCTTGTGATTTGATAAATGAATTTGTACATTTCGAAGTTCAATTTTTTAAACTTAAGTTTCAAGTGTTTCGAAACGTGTAGCTGCAAGGCATGGAACATTCTGGATAATACTCTAGTCTGTAGTAAAGTTCTGTCGTTCGATCCGTGTGGAATATACTGTAAAAATATATATTAAGACTGCTGGCAAAAGATAATAAACAAATTGAAAATATTGTGGGGCTATCGCTATCAATGAAATTATTTAACTGTAATGTGGGTTGTGAACACCAAGTTTATAAAAATTGTAAAATTTTCGGGTGAAGGGGGTAATTTAAAGGGACAAGATTTTATGATTTCAAACTCCAGTTAATTAAAAAATGTTAAGACTTAGGTGGTGTGTATATTTTGGTAACCGCTATAGATAGTTTTAAAAATGTACATTTCAACACGTATCCATGTAAAATATATTATATACAGTACTTAAAGAACTAAAAATCAAAAATAAGAGTTTTATATAAAATAAAACAGTAATGACATTCAGCATTTAGCTTGATATTAAAATATTTCTGGCTACAAACATTGAAGTATATAGACAGTATACGTCCTGTTTGGTCAGTACCTTACAAAAATATTCGGGATATAATTTCTTAGAAGAAACATTATAATTTNACAGTATACGTCCTGTTTGGTCAGTACCTTACAAAAATATTCGGGATATAATTTCTTAGAAGAAACATTATAATTTGACTTACGAAACAGGTAATGTGTGCTAATTTAGTTTTATTTTGTCTCTTCTTTTAAATTAGTGTTATGCAGTGTCTCAACATGTATTTCGGCGTTGTTTCGTTTTTATTGGTATTCACCAAATGGTTTTGTCTTTAGTAGTTAGTGAATATAATGTCTTGACCTACTGTTTGGAAAAGGGGGGGGGGNTAATGAGTGACGGATTAGTGCAGAGCGGGAAATGTTAACAAGCGACAACAAATGGACGACAATTAACATTTTCAGTAGGTAGGTGGGTACAATTACCGCAGACAGTAAACACGTCTATATGTTATTCACAGTAAAGTGAGAACTTTTGAAATCCCTGTCATTTTGAATAATAGACAATTGGTGTATTTTATTTTAGCGTTAGAAGCTAACTTCAGAGCGCCGTGGAATATATGCACTGTCTTTATTACATATATGTCAATATTTATTTTAACAGGTGGTTAAAGGATTAAAAAAAAATGGCTGAAAGGAAAATGTAACTGGGGCCTCAAAAGTGCTCACTTTACCGTGGACAGCCTATACTACAGTAGAGCACTGCGTTCCTACTACAGAACTGATAGTACCTCCAGTAGAACAACTTGCACAGTATTTAAATTGTTCCCTTTGTCAGAATTGTAATAACCTAAGAATGTTCTGTTGCTAGTACTGGACAGTTCTGAAATCTGGCATGAGGGCAGCAGCAACAGAATATTCTGTTAGGTAATTAATTACAGTCGTTGTTGGAACAATCCAAATTTTTTTGAAGTTCTGTTGGAGGTACTGTCTTGTAGTAGAAACACAGTACTCTGCTGTAGCAACAATACGCACAGTACCGAACACAATTACAGACAGGAATACAACAAACAGTTCTGTTGGTTTGACTGTCTACGTTAACAATATTTAGATGGTACCTACAATTTATGTGTTGGCTGTCCTTGTTTTAACAGCGTAGATCAGTGGTACTCAGACTTTTTTTTAGGGGGCCATATTAAGAAAAACTAAGACCGTCTCGGGCCGCACTTACGACACTTGACATAATAATATTTGTGAATTAAAAGTAGGTAGGTAATTCGATGACATTTAAAATTCAGTGTGTCGTGCATCGTCTTGCAAGTCGTTTGTTTATTCGTTCGATACGGTGATGGCGGGCGGAGGTAGTACATCAAAAATATGTACAGAAATCGCCTGACTGATAAAATAATGAAAAAATATCGTCTGGTTTTCATCAGTGACTTTAACTTTTAATAAATTTGTATTAGGTATTGCTTTTTTTATTGTTGTAACAGACACCCTAAAAACAGGAATTTGGTAACTTGTATCTACTGAAGCCGGAGAGCGTGGGCCACAAATAATGGGCCCGCGGGCCACAGTTTGAGTATCCCTGGCCTAGATGGTCTTAGAACCACTTTTTATTAGTGCGGCCTGTTGCAAAAGTAACATAAGCTTAAGTGTTTAAAATCTGTCTTTCTCACAAATTAATCCATAACTTTTTTGGGAAGGGGGGTGGGGGGAGTCTGAAACAAAACCAACACATATATACTTATCGTTCCTAGGCAGCTTGAAGAGTGCAGTTATTGCGGAATAAACTAGAGGAAGGGAGACCGCCCCAAGGGAGGAAGGAACTTTCGCACTGCGCTAACGTTCCTGCTCGTCTCGCCACATCGTAATGCTCTGCTTGTGACCAAACCAGGAACCTCAGATGAGGACCATCGTGGGTTTTCAGCAGAGGCTCGTGAATTCCACGGATTCGTTTGGCAGTAGCCCAAACATTCCTTTACGTAACTCAAGTCCTTCATTCGCTGCTGTCTTTGTGAGATGTTTTCTGCCTGGTTGCACGTGATAGTCGCATTACTTCTTCCTGCTTATCACTGGTTAGAGAGTTTTGTAGAGCTTATCAGTTCCGCTGTTGTTCAATTATATAATGAACATACTTTGAATCTAGCTTGCCAACGAAAGAATTTCCTGGTTTTCAATAACAAATGGTTGTCTCATCCAGAGATTTATTTTATATGAAAATAGTGATTCGGACAGTTAAGATTGCGGAATATAGAGGTCATGGCCTTTATCATTCGCCTGGAGTGATTTATGTTTCCGAAATCAGGATGGTCTGCCAACGAAGCGAACACAGGCATTTACGAATGCGAGTATACAAGTGTACACATTACCAACTCGCTCGATTTTACAGTAATTGCATAGTTACCTTGTTCTTTTCGCAACTGCAGGCAATGAAAGGACTTGGTTGCTTGTTTGCTTATTTAACCTTTAAACGGCAAACATGGACGTCCCAGCATTGCTCTCATGAACTAGCAACGGGTTAATCTCGCAATTAACTGTGGTTATTTTTAATCCACTGGCCTCGTTCCGGCTCGCATGCTCTGAAAATCGGTTATTACTTGAATTGCTCAATTTCCCAGTTACCTGCAATTTTTATTACGCTTAGTATGTGCTTTCCATGAATTTGCAGAGTGTGGAATTGTCGTAAGTAGGTGCAACAACAGTCTGACTTTCCTAATCCGCGATATTACAAAACAGGTAGCGGCCCTTTATTCGCATTTAACTTTGTAATGCTAAGCTGCGATCAATTCGTCCGAATGACTTGTTAATCGGGACTTTGTCAGAATGTTCTAAGGTTAGCATTTGTCGAGAAAATGTTTATTACCTTACGTATAGGCAACACGAACTAAACAAGTCATCACCCTCCCCCCTTCCCAAAATTGTATTTAGGGTGTAACTGTAAGCCTCGTTTAGGAAAGTGCAAGGTCTCATTAAAAAAACTATCATTTGATCCCCTACCCTCTTAATCGCAGGTAATTGGTAATATTTTGTAATAAAATAACTCCCAACTCGATACTAAGAGGCAGAAACTTAAATATTCACTTTAAAGGAAACCTGTATAACTTATCGTGAAGAAATGATCTGCCGGGGTTTGCTACTATTGGTTGGCAACATGTGCAAGTAACATATTACAACTTTATGTTTTTGAAGCAGGAGGTTTCAGTGACTGATTGGACTTCTGAGGACTCGCAATTATGTGCTGGTGTGGTATGTTGGACTCAAACCCGCGACCTCTGCTATTTTCGAAGTTCCAAGAATGTGGAAAGCCTAGNGTTTCGAAGTTCCAAGAATGTGGAAAGCCTAGGTGTGTTGCAGGCCGACTGGACAGTGGGCAGCGAAAATGCTTGAGAGTAGGCAACCTGCCATCTAGCGTAAAGCAGCGTCCTCAGCTTCCTTCCGTCAGGCAT
Organism: Clitarchus hookeri; assembly: GCA_002778355.1. Classification (NCBI taxonomy): domain Eukaryota; kingdom Metazoa; phylum Arthropoda; class Insecta; order Phasmatodea; family Phasmatidae; genus Clitarchus; species Clitarchus hookeri. The sequence goes on from NQII01013347.1 coordinate 8,521, forward strand.
CTCTCATGTCGATACTTGGAAAAACATGTCTGGAAACTGTTTCATGTCGTTCCCAAACAGTTCTCAATTCTTTACTAACAGTTTTCAGACTGTTCCCATGTTCCCAAAACACTAAAAACATGTTTCACAAACCCTATTTCTGTCCAGACTGCAGTTCTGTTAGAGATGTTTCCAGAAATAGCAATTTTTTACTTGTGCTATATTTTTTGTGAACTATTTCACAGCTATTTAATTTGAAGCATCTTGCTTTTTATTTCGATTTTTATATTCGGAATTTGTTATATNGTGAACTATTTCACAGCTATTTAATTTGAAGCATCTTGCTTTTTATTTCGATTTTTATATTCGGAATTTGTTATATCCCACAGAATTGGTCGATAGTAAAACTCAACTATTTTCACTGTCTCATGTGTCCACACGCTCATTTTTAATAAAAATTATCAACTATGGACAATAATCGGTAGCTTACCCACAAAAACTGACGTAAGCATCCTTTTGACTGTTTAGGAACGCGAACTGACTTGTCGAAAGACTGACTTGTTTCCCCGCCTGATTGCCCAACACACCCACACATGCAAACATGGCTGAATGTTTTCCATTCAGTTGGAAAACAAACATTGTTTATTTCTCTAAATAAGCGCGAATTTGTTTCCTAATTGTTTCTCTTTCGTTTGAAAACAAGTCTCCAAACTGTTTCCAAATATGAAAAAAACTGGAAACCTGGAAACAGTGCTGCTAGGGACATGTTTGTAAGAGTAGACGAATATTAAAATGTAAGTTCTCCTCCGAGCGTCTCTAGTTACTATTCTCAGCGATAATCACTCCGCGACTGTAGCTTCTGACCGTTACACATGATTTAGCACTGTGCTTTTTGCTTCAGAGCTTTGATCGCTGAAGATGCTAACGTCTGTCGCAGGAAAAGCGATCATCTATGCTCTTGGAAGGAAAAAAAAAACCCAGTCGCCAGTGGCTATCCATACGTAGAGGCATTTCTCGCTGTGCGTTGGCTAGCTGATGAGAAACTCGTAAGAGGTAGGAAAGTAACCCCCCACCCTCACGTATGGTTAAACACACACACACACATCCACACACACTGTAACGTCCTTTAGATGGTGGCAAAAGTTCTTTGTGCCCAATTTGGCGATACATAGCGNCACACATCCACACACACTGTAACGTCCTTTAGATGGTGGCAAAAGTTCTTTGTGCCCAATTTGGCGATACATAGCTTTTGTTTTATTCGGAACCATAAAAACTGACTATATAAAAGGTTTGCTTGAAAATCAAAACAAATTCCCAAGCAAGATATAATTAACTAATCAGAGATACACTGCATACAATCATTATACTAACTTAATTTTATCCAGCGTGAGAAACAGCTGTGAGTTAAGGTAACCTTTAAAAATAACTTTACACTGCATAAAATGTTACATAAAATACTGCCCAACTGCTAAATTGTTATATCATAAATAGAGATGCACCAATAGGCCAGACACCCTTACCAAAAAAAAATAATATTAAGTTCATGCAGTACTCTGAAGATGTATTTATTTCCATTAAATAAATCACACTTACTCCAGTCATGATTACCATAATTTAATAGCATGGAACATACTAAATATGTATTTCTATGCACAATTGTCAGGAGTCTTAATTATCCAAATGTCGTTCAATGTGCAAACATACCAGACATAACCATAATTTAATAGCATGGAGCATACAACATATGTATTTTAATGCGCAATTGTCATGATTACCTTACTTTAATAGCACGGAACATACAAAATAGGTCTTTCAATGCACAATTACACCAGTGTTAAATATCATAATAGCAGGGACATACTACATGTATTTCTAATGCAATAAAAATACCAGACATGACAAACATAATATGCCACAGAAAGACATCACCCATTTTATTAAACACAGTTAACCATTAACTCTGTTAGCGAGGACAATACTAAAAAATGCATCGCAAAGATTCATGATATATGTGTGTGTGTATATATATCCACATTTATACAATATTAAAAAGATACTAAAATTTGTAACAGATGCAACTTTTATGTACTACCTCTGTAAGTGTTCCAGACGCCTCCTTTTCATACAACTTAAAAAAAAAAGACTAATCAACTTGTTCATATTAACTGTAGTAACTTGCGGTGACTACTTTGGAGTTACAACTCTATATCGCCGCTACAGAAGAATATATATCTTCCTTATAGTTCTTTTTTTTTATTATTAACTGGTGTGGCTTCAAGACGCAGCACTTAGGCCCATAATAAAATTAACGCTGGTTACCTTGGAGAAGTTCATAGCCGAAATCACTCGCCTGCCGTCCTCGCACCTGGTCAATTTCTGCATTTGTGAGGACGTGTTGTCAACGCCCCTCTGCAGGAAATGCTGGGGCAGAAGCAGGGGAATTTTGCCATGAGATAGTTGTCCACGGGTTAACTCATTGAACCTCCGGTGCCCTCCATAATCCATTTGACCCTTCGCACAATATAATGGGATTACCACTGACGCGATTATTATTCCCTTTGTCAACTAGTCATTCATGCACGAAGCAAATTTAATTCTCCACATACAAACACTGTAATAACGCGTAATAACAATAATATTCTGGCCGCGTATTTTATTACGCAATATACAGTTATTCAAAACTTTTCCCCAACTGGGGATAGCACGGGTTTTCCCGAAACACAATCCTTCCTACAAATATTATAAATTCGAAAGTCCGTGTGTGTGTGTAAATATATATACACATTTGTTACCACTCAGTTCCATAAGGCTGAACGGATTTTGATGAAATTTGGTATGTAGGTACTTTAGGTCCTGGAAAAGGACATAGGATACTTTTTATTCCGGAAAATTGTATGGTTCCTGTGGAATATCAACAAAACGTAATTCTGCAACGGTTGGGAACGTGACCGAAATATTTTATCCTCTGGTGTCAAGAGTTTATCCGGTCGCCCAAGGACCTCTGAAATGACATAACGACTGCTATCAATCGATAACAACCGGGACCGAATATTTAACGTGCCCTCCGAAGCCAGGAAGCGCTCAGATGTTATGCCACTAAACGGCCACCCATCCAAATATGTGCCGCTGGGAACGTTGCTTAACTTCGGTGATCGATTAAGATCCCTCAGCCAAGCGCAAAAAGTAGTACCTAGGTACACTTATTTCTAAAGCTATAACTTGATGACACTCACGTTTTGATTTTCATACATCGACTCTGGAAAGCGAAAATGTAGCAACTACGCGATAGTTGCACAGATACACTCCAAAAACAATACCCTACTTCTTGGCTATCGGGGAAAAAATATTTTCTTCCTTTTGGGTTGCCGTAATCAGTTAAAAATCTAGGCCAACATAGCATAATTTTATAATTCTGTTTTCACATAAATGAATTGTCTTTTCCCAATTGATTTATTAGTGTATCACTGTAAAACTTAATTGTACCCGGGCGAAGCCGGGCCGTTTCGCTAGTTTCTAAATAAACTGCGCGAACTATTGCATGGGTACATAATCCATGATCGGCTCGCGTTTCTGCTCTTTGCGAGACTCTCGCCTGCAATAAGTTGATACCTGTGTCCCTGGGGGTCAATACTTTGGCACACGCACTCCGCCATCGAACAGCAGCTTGCACCACCCCGGAGCACTAAGGAGCGTTTGGCTTCGAAAGCCGGTCAAAAATAGTTTAGTAGTTTTTTTTATGAAAATGATTAAAAATGCATGAATGATTGGAGTAACAGTTTTATTTTGGTATAATCAAGGTTACAGTATAACAATGAAATAAAAGTCGTTTATTTCAGGCATAGCCTATATACATTTCCACTACAATTAAAACGTTTTATAAAGTAAACACAAAATACAAAAACACAGACATATTATTTACAGCCTTCTTAGAATATAAATTTCTCAGTATTTGAATTGTTTCAGTATAGAAATCAGACCAGGATAAATAATGTGCAATAATAGAAGTCACAATTCGGTCTACATGAAAGAAAACTACTCAGAGTGGATCTCTTCTGCTCCATCTTCTGTTTCTTCGTTCGGTCCTTCTGGTTCGAAAAGATCTAGTGTTGCAGCTAATAAGAGCTGGCTTTTGCTTCGTTTTCTTTTACGCTGGCAACTAACTAACTAACTAACTAACTACTGATACTGAAGCATTCAGCCATTCTTCGTTTTTTTGTAAGAATCTTTCTTCGATATAATTAGACGATGTCCATCTCTTCTTTAAATCTGGTTTGAAATTACTAAAACATGATTTATGGTTTGGAATTCGTTTTGGGGACATTTCTTCATATTCCGAATGTTTTGTTCCATGAATAACACTTTATCATCCAATTTACTTGATGGGTTTGNTGGGGACATTTCTTCATATTCCGAATGTTTTGTTCCATGAATAACACTTTATCATCCAATTTACTTGATGGGTTTGCTTTGAAAATCGTATATAATGATCTTCGAGACATCTCCATGACATTTGATGACGAATCTTAAAGAAAATGACATTAAATTAAAAAACGCTAAATATTTTAAATACGTAACTATCAAATTTGAACTTATGTGTATCAAATTAGTGGAAAGATGTGGAAAATGTTTTTTGTATAAATAACATGTTAGAACCCCATAGTTTAAAGTAAAAATACATTTGTAACTCGATCACCTCCGGTAATATATCAAAAATACATTTTAGTGCAACAATACAAGGTAATTTTTATATTGTGTATGTGTTTCATTGTTTTTCCAATAAAACACTAAATACTAAATTAAATCAAACAAATCATACATGGAAATTAAGTACATACCATGTTGTCCAGAGTCCATGAGAAATATTTTTCACAATTAACTTCAAACCACATAAAACACCAACCGAAAGTTTGGCTAAAATAAAGCGTACCGACAATAAAGACGTGCGTAATAGACAAGGTCCGGATTCCGACTACCTGCTCGATGGAATAGTGACTTACAGGTAGACATAAATACCGGTGTGGGGTAGTGTGGTTAGTTGGGTACAAGAAAAATGCTATTCGGGTGCGATTGTGAATAGATAGTGTTGTGTACTTTTAACCGGTTTTCGACGCCAAATGCTCCTTAGTGCGGCGTGAGGAGTTCCCGATCAACAATCTGCCACGCACACTCGGCCATCAGAAAGCCTCACCCAGAGGAGTCGGTCAATGTCGCAATCGACATCCTGGAAACGACTCACTCCCCCAACAGCTGATCGACCTAGCGCAATCCGGCGCTTGGCCGCAGCGCCGCATGGCCCAAACAACTACCGCACTCTAGCTGCGGCCACCGCAACTAACGGCGCATAGACAGAGAAGTCAACCCAACAACCGGGCGTTTGCTATCAGCGTGGCCGTGTTTTGAAAAAACACCAGCTTTATAATCTTCACACACAATGTAACATAATAATGCCACAGCCTCCCCCCTTAAAAGGGGCCTACTAGGCCAAGACTGGAAACAGCCATAACAAGACTCGGCAATTCCTCACGTTGCTTGTTGTATCTACTCACAACAGACCGCGACAACAGTTACAAAAAATAACCCCTTATAACCTAATCAGAAATACCACCATACCAAAACAACTCAAAACACTAAGAAGAACAAATAACACTCTCAGCTGACAGGTTAAGAAACCCTAAGGTACACTAGAACGCAGATATAGCAAACAAACGGTCACGTTACCATTGCATGCCCTTGCTCTACGATGTATTTGCTGTATATAGTTTAAAAGCTGAAACATGTGACTTCCTGACCACTAACCCATTGGAAGGATCCTCCAAGCTTGCTGTAACTGGTGTGAGAAAGGCTTTGATCTCATATGGACCATCATATGCCAAAGATAACTTTGCTGAAATGTAATCTACTTTCTTGCTTTGAGTCACCCTTCTACAAACCACAAGGTCATCATATTTAAAAGTACAAGGGATTCTAAGGTTATGTTTCTCAGAAATTTTCTTTCGGGATTGTAGAAGTGTCTCACAAGCTTCCCTCCAGATCTCGTGGATTTTCGAATTTTGCTCAGATAGTCCCGATAAGTCAACTTCCTAAAGAGAAAGTAAATTGTGTGGCACCTCTCGACCTAACAGCACCATATCTAGCATCTTCCCAGTTGCATCATGTGGGACTGAGTTAAACACAATATTCAACAACACGGTCTCTTCATCACACCTCCTCTGCTTATCATGATGGTAAATAGTTAATGCGCCCTCTATCGACTTATTTAGTCGCTCAACAAGATTTGGGCAGGGGTAGTATGGACTAGTGTGGACTTGTTTAACCCCCCAACTGAAACAAAGGTCTTCTTGAATGACACTCCCCATAAAGTATGAAGCATGGTCAGAGATCAAAAGTTTGGGGCTCCCAAAAATGTTGACCTCGTTTTCCATCCTCCCACAGACACTCCGCACTTTCATATTCTGCATAGGCAGCAATATACACAACCTGGAGAAGCCTTCAACTAACACCAACAAAC
>NQII01013348.1:0-20328 GCA_002778355.1 Clitarchus hookeri
TATTGAGATATATATATAGATATGGAGATATATATATATATATATATATATATATATATGTAAAAAGAGAGATATAGATAGAGAAAAAGAGGGGATAAAAAAGAGAGATGCACACACACACAGAGGGAGAGGGTGGGATAAAAAAGAGAAGTGCACATAGTAAGAGGGGAGGGTAAAGAGAGAATGAGCGATAAAGAGAAAGATTTTGAGAACAGAAATATGGAAGTTGCTGTAGATGCTACAGTGCCAATACAAGCAAAGAGTAAGAGGAAAACCATGAGAAAGTTGCGTCCGAGAAGTAAGAATGTAGAGAAAAAAGTTGTTGACTGGGGTTGTAAGTACCAAATGAGAAGTGGTAGATGGAGAGAACGAGACTGAGATATGCATATGTTTTAGGCATATCCAGCTAATGATTAGAAGCTATACAAGATACATCAGCTGTCAAGACACCAAAATAAAGGATACCTCAATGCAAATTGCTAAGGCAAACCAAAGAGCTAAAATTTAGTAGAACCAAATGAGTAAAAGACAAAAATGTGTGACTGAACCTAAATTTACATATATACTAGCAAACCGGCCCAGTTTCACCCGGGTACAATTGGGAAAAGACAATTAATTCATTTACGTGAAACCAGAATTATAAAATTACTCTATGTTGGCTTAGGTTTTTAACTGATTACGGCAACCGAAAAGTAAGGAAATATTTTTTACCCGATAGCCAAGAAGTAGGGTAATGTTTTTGGAGTGTATATGTGCAACTATCGCGTAGATACCACATTTTCCCTTTCCAGCGTCTATGTATGAAAATCAAAACTAGAGTTTCAGCAAGTTGTAGCTTTAGAAAACAGTGTACCTAGGTACTACTTCTTGCGCTTGGCTGAGGGATCATAATCAATCATTAAAGTTAAGCAACGTTCCCAGGGGCACACATTTGGATGGGTGACCGTTTAGTGGCATAACATCTAAGCGCTTCCGGTCTTCGGAGGGCACGTTAAATATTCGGTCACAGTTGTTATCAATTGATAGCAATCGTTAAGCCATTTTAGAGGTCCTTGGGCGGCCTGATAAACTCTGACACCAGAGGGAAAAAATATTTTGGTCACGTTCCCAGCTGTTGCACAATTAGGTTTTGTTGTTATTCTACAGGAACCGTACAATTTTCCAGGATAAAAAGTATCCTATGTCCTATTCCAGGACCTAAAGTACCTACATACCAAATTTCATCTAAATCCGTTCAGTCGTTATGAAGCTGAGTGGTAAAAAAAACCACACACATGTTTAGAAAACAAAATACTAAAACCGTAATTGTAATAAGTTAAAGAGCAATGCTGCATTAAAAAATGGGGGCAATACAGAGCATTTTCTGCAGCACATCTAACAGTTTAGAAGTATAGTGGAACTTAAGACACTTCTGCCATACTTGTGACATTGTAGCAGTCAGCATGTCATCACGTGCATCACAATCACTGAGGATTGCAACAGGAGTGTGTCTATGGATGACATGTGCCAAACTTAAGCTTTATTATGAGCACATAAACCAAGTACTTTGGTGACAGTCGAAAAATTACAGAAAGTTAACACGTACTAACTGATGCTGTACACAAATACAGTAGCGCACAAATATTTCAAATAAGTGCTTAAAATTTATCTATAAATTAAATTACTGCCATGTGTGACAAATTTACGATACTGCCCATATCTTTGTCACCGTTCTTGAATTTTACAAATTACTTATTTGCCATGACACTTGTTATACATCACAGTTTAAAATAAAAATGACCCTGCTAACTCCCAGTTGTGTATGGCCCACCCGTGTTACCAGTGCGTACAGGTACTTGTGTCAACCACGTTATCCTACAGTAAGTAGCATCTGTCAAATCACTTATGACCAAACTTGATTACGTATTAACAAGGAAGGAAAAAAAAAAAAACTAAAATTGGAAATTTAATGCAGTATGTATTTGCAAAATATCAATATGAAATGAAACAACAAATTTAGCCTGATTTTACGTCTGCTATCTGTGAACATTTGGCGTGTGATATCGCCCATCATTAGAAATTAGGTTTTGCAGTGTCATTTACCTATAAAAGTATGTTACCCATGGGTGTATTGATTGTTATGTAATTAATAATGCATACATTAAACACAGAACATTGCCTCAATGTAATATCTTAAGGCAAATGGTTCTAGAGAGAATGTGCAACTTTAGAAAGGGTGACGAAGGCCGTCTGCGAAGTATAGGATGTTCACTGTTATTACGTGGGACTCTTACTTCGATTAAATCCTACGGACACACTGACCACGTGGTGGCTATGGCCAATAAACCCAAACAGCAATGTCCGCATTATCTTTCAGTAGCAGTTTAAATCCATCTCTCAATGGTTGTGCAGCGTGACCCTTGCAGCAGTACGTATCGCGGAGTATGTTCAGCCCGCCAACCACACTGGCTGAACGTTCCACACAATCCCAAGGACTCTTGCTTCTCAACGTGTTAGCCGGCTGTGGTTAACTCGCGCCCTGGCATTTAGTTTAATTTTCGACCTGTATTGATGCAGGTACAAGGTCAAGCCACCCTCGACTACCGCAGGCTGTGATACTAATTTGGGAGAGGGGGCCACCAAAATTGTGTTTTCGCAATTTGCAGGAGCCCACGTAGCATGCGTGTTCTAATAACAATAGCAGGTGCACATTTAACCATTTGCTTGCTTTCGTGTAGGTACGTGCTTATAAAGGCAGTTCATGGTAACATGAGCACTTTTGAGAGCCATGCTCGAGATCTACTTGTATGCATAATAACTATTCTTTCACCATATGTAAAAATACCAGTGCCATGGGCCTGATCACTTTATTTGTGTGCCTGTTAAATAAAAATTTTAAATCACTTAAAAATTTAATATTGCACAAATTTGAAAATGCTTACACACATGAATTTAAGAGGCAAATCAAAAGAAATAATTTTAGTATTCACAAATGTTTATGTCACATATTTCATTCAACATTAAGACAATAAATAAATTTATTTCCATCTTTGCCAACTTTACTAGGCACATGCCAGTCAGTGTGCCCGTTAAAATATATGCAGGTAAGGGCAGTGACATTTTTCAAAGGTTGACTTCAAGTTCTGAAATAACAGTTAAAAGCCTATAGTCTTATACTAACCTAACACACTGGAAATTACAAAAAAAATTTTAAAAAAATCCAGAAGTTAAATTTTTTCAAGACTGCATATAACATGTAACACTCAAGCATAAACTAAGAACACAGACGAACCAGGAAAGGAGTCCTACCTCGACACCGTACACCACGGCATCCTTCAGACCAACGACATTGCTGATGACTGCCTCCACTTCCGAAGTAGCTACATTTTCTCCTCGCCACCTGCCGGCATTAAGTCAAGTGATTTTTTTTCAACAATCATAAGACAAATTGTTCACTTATGAAAACTATTTCAATAGGTAGGTATGGCTTAACGTTTCATCAACAGATGGCGAAAATTGCTCAGAGAAGCAGGAGTGGAGTGGAGAGATTTGAGCAACTTAACAGCGAGGTAAGCATGGAGCAATGCCAGAATGCAAGATGCAAGGGAAGCGGGATATTCCAGAGAAAACCTGCCGACCAGCAACACCGTCCGGCACAATTCCCATGTGTGAAAATCAGGGAGTGACCCCTCCGGGAATCGGACACGATTCACTATGAAGGGAGGTGAATGCTCTACCCACTGTATCATCGCGGTCCCTCCGAGAAGCAGGAGCAAGAAATAAATTGGCCATGGCCTGTAGTAAGTAATTATCCCAGCACTCGCCTGGAGTGATTTTGTGGAAACCGTGGAAAATCTTAAGGATGGGCAGACCAGGAATCGAACCCTGGCCCTCCCCAATGTCAGTTTAAGTGACGCACGATGCTTTATTATCATTATTATTGTCAACTCCACATCATCACGTGCACGTGACGTGCCCCCAAGGGAATTGAACCCCCCGACTGGCCACCTCCAAGACCAGCACCCATGCAACGGTAGGAAGTCAAGTCATCACACCCGCCACTTGCTGAGAAACAGCCGCGGGCATGCCAGAGTTTGCCCCTAAGCTAGCGGCGAATACCGCCTGCAACTAAACATAACACTTCCCCGCTGTAACCCTGCCAAGAGATGGCAGCAGAGGCCCCGCCTGGTCCAAACTGAAAGGGGTGTTGGCCAAAGATTGCCAAAAGCAAACAAGGCACGCAGGAACCCTCCAGCTGAGGGGAACATAACGCAGCGCACCCGGCATAAACGCCAGTTGTCCACGTAGTTTCGTAGCACCGGTCGTGCTAAGGCTCTACTGCACAGCCACAGTCTCCGGAGGACTCTCCAAGACCTACCAGTCTTCTACCAGTTCTTCAGCCGACGACGCCTTCCCTACCGCAGCAGCAGAAGAGTCGTTGCTAACCCCCCCCCTTCCGAACACCTTCAGACAAGAAAGTCACCACACCCAACACGTAACACCACACGTGGTGACCCGGGTCCCTTCAGGACTACAAGCCACAATTAGTGTGCAGTTGTTTTCACAACTACTTAATTGTCAGCTCTCGTCTACTCAAGCCGGGCTCTTCAAGGCGACAGGCACCTTCACCTGTCTTGCCCTTTTACAAAGTCCGTTGAACACCTAGTGTGTGTACAGGTAGGAGGTAGTGCAGGTGTTTCTATTCTCAAGGGAATAAAACACGTAGTCTAGCTAACTTCTGTCTTTCCTTGCTCTGAAGTGAACGTGTGTCTATTCCCCAACCTGGTAAGAATCACCCTCTAAGGGAGCGGCAGGGGACCGCGAATTGGCAACAGTTTCAGACGTAGAGTAGGACTGCGGGCAGCCTCTAGCCAGGACTGCACGTACGTCACACACAGAACAAGTTTGACGGCTACACGTACTGCGGACTCTGTACGTAAAGGTACCTGGTGCGCAAGTACAGTAGAGCCCCAACCACTAGACACACACGAAATATCTGGGCCAACTAAGCCAGACCCATTCCCTCCAGAACGTATAAACTCACCGGAAGGGGTGCCAGGCCTGACGAGGCTTGACCCATGTACTTCTGGAGTGCACTTTAGCTAGGGGTTTGTTGCCTGCTGCACTCTACAGGATAAACATTAGCATCTTTCCTGTCCATGACATTTGCTCACCAACGAGGAAGCAGGAGGAATGCCTGGAGTACAGCTGCTATCCTTGCATCTCGCCACCCTGTAAGTTAACAACCTACACCAGCCCTCAGCTGCAAGTCCCCACGGGAAAGAGCACAAGCCACCAGACAATTGGTGGAGCGTCACTCCGTTACTCTCCCCGCCAACCTCTTTGGTCTCCCGGTTAGGGTTCCCGGAGCTGCTCACCCCGCCGTCAAACTACTCCGCCAGGNAGGTGTACACACTCCCCTTGGGTGTGGTCACGTTCGATCTAGCGGATGCCAGTGAGTTGCCAGCACCAGCCGACCCCATGCCAGCTAGTCAGCCGGTACCTCGGTCACCTGCAGGAGCCAGCCAGCCCAGTCGTATGCTCCAGCCAGGACCAACGACAGCCAAAAGGAAGCAACACCAGTGGTAAGCTAGCCCTAACCCATGTGTCAAACGCCCGGAGGCATCACCTCTCCCTCATGGATTTTGTTCCAAGTAGGTGCCCGACGCATCCTACATTATATAAGGGGCAGTGCAACGCTGACTGGTCATACTGCAGACACCTCTGCAGTAAACACCTTGCTCTTGACGTGACGTCCTTCACCCTAGGCCGTCGCACATCACAAGGTTTACCACTGTGCTACTTCACTTGGTAAGCATTCTCATTGCGAAGCAACAAGTACACAACGCATTACAATAAAATATTTTACCAGTTTTCTCTTTAGTGCATTGCTGAAGTGGGTACACTATCAAACATTTGTAACTGTTTCCGACAGCAGTTGATTAATACATAAATATGATAAACAGTTCACAAAGGAGAACTTTTTTCCCCTCAGAATTTTTAAGCAACAAAAATATCCCACCTGAAAGTATCACCTGTTCGATCCTTGAAGTAAAAGTAACCAAAATCATCCATCACAAGAACGTCTCCTGAAATGAAAATTAAACATTGATTTAACAAAAGTGGTCAGTAACAAATTTTTTAAAAGAGTTGCGAGAAAGTCATACGTGCAGACATTTACATATGCAATCAATGAATGTTGGTTACAGTTTACATATATTGAGTTATCACATTTGGCTGAATTGCACATTACAAGATGCAAAGCAGATGCAAAGCAATGATTATCATAATTTCACTGCATTTAGGCTACTTATAGTCTGATTATTACATTAGCTAGAAGTACCAGGTGTACTTACGTCCAACTTTCAATTAATGCTGCCAAAAAATTGTACCAGTTTGAAGCAACACATTATATTTGCTGTTACTCTGTATTTAACAGTGGAAGGATAAACTATGTTATTATAAGTGTCAAGAAATTCCAAGCCAGTCTAATATATTTTTTTATACGCTTATGATTACAATTTTATTTCAATCCATTATTTACAATTACATTCCAGTGAATTTTAATATAGGATTTATATGGAAGTTTCTAATATTTTTTACGTGTTAGTATCCAGCTACTTAATTAATAAATTTTATTTTTGAAACTAACCTGAATTGAAGTACTGATCACCTTTCTTAAATACATCGCGTAAAATCTTCTTCTCAGATGCATTCTTATCTGCATAGCCATTGAATGAAGCAATAGGTTTATTTGGATTTATTTTGCCAATGAACATGCCAGTTTCCCCTGAAACAGAAGAAAGTCAACAAAGTACAATATTATGCAGTGTCAATTCATATGGGAACTTCGTCTATGCATCACTGACATTGAAACCATATGCAATTAAAGTTTAGAGGACGTTTTTTCCCCAACACACATTCACAGGAGGGAGCCAAAATGACCACGTATGCNTCCCCAACACACATTCACAGGAGGGAGCCAAAATGACCACGTATGCTCCTTTTTAAAAACCCTGGTACAACCTTTAAACAATAGTGCAGAACTGTGACTATAGAAACTGGCCCACCAATACCTGTATATCACTAAATCCAGACAGGCACTTGGCCTAAACATAAGTCAACAGGTCACATTTCCAATTTCCACCCACAACTTAGTTTGCCTCCCGGCTGCCAGTTTCACGAGTTAGTGCCACCCAGTGGTGCCAACCACAGTTCAACAGACTCCAGTGTGCAACCACTTGCCATCTGNTTAGTGCCACCCAGTGGTGCCAACCACAGTTCAACAGACTCCAGTGTGCAACCACTTGCCATCTGATTAAGCTGGGTGGCTTAATGTGACCACCTATCCGCGTGGAAAATATGAGTGTTCAACTTTGTGTACGCGTATGTACATGAGAGTGATTGTGTGTGTGTGTATGTGTGTGATTGTGTGTGTGTGTGATTTTTTGTGTATGTGTGTGATTGTTTGTGTATGTGTGTGATTGTTTGTGTATGTGTGTATATGTGCACGTGTGTGCGTGCACATGTGTGTGCATGCACATGTGTGTGTGCGTGCACATGCGTGCGCACGCATGTGTGTGTATCCAAGCATTGCCCTGTGGGTACTTGTGTTTTCCATCTCCTTTTAATGAAGTAATTAGTCGCCCAGCAGCCTATTCCTGCCACACTGTATNTGTGGGTACTTGTGTTTTCCATCTCCTTTTAATGAAGTAATTAGTCGCCCAGCAGCCTATTCCTGCCACACTGTATATAAATTATCTCCACAACCTAACTTTGTGTCTGGTTACTGGTTGCCATTTTAAAGTTTTGTGGGGTCGGAAATAATGCCCGCTTCTGATGTGGATGGTTCAGATTGGCTGAAAATCTGTCAAATATCAATAAATGTTAGAACACATCCACTATACAAATTTTTGATGNGGATGGTTCAGATTGGCTGAAAATCTGTCAAATATCAATAAATGTTAGAACACATCCACTATACAAATTTTTGATGCAAACTGGAGCCATTCAAAAATTTCGAACAAACATGGCTGCCGTAATGATGTTTTGGTGATGTCACAACCTTCTTTGACTAACATTGTTAGAAGAAATTTGACTGGAAAATTTAACAGTGTACCCGGGCCTTGGGCATTAAAAATTTAAACCACAACGTTTTCAAGCAATTTGATTTTAATGTTTACCTAAACAATATATTTCCTACAACCACTAACAAAAACCTTATGCTACAAAACTTTTCCCTCTATTCAACAACATAAAAATGACACAGCAGACAAAACCTTTAATCTTTAATGATGAAAAAAACTGATTTTTAATTTTACCAAGAGCAGAGACCAAATTTATTAAATTACCAGCAATCACTGTAAATTCCTAATTTCAAGTTTTAATGTATTTTACTGAAGCAGAAAACTTCATTTCAGTTAATTTTACCCGCATAATTTACCATTTTTTTAAAACCACAGAGATCCACTGTGAATCCTTGCAAGTAAGATTACATTCATATAAAAAAAATTTACTTTTGCAGGTGTATTAAGACATTAAATTTTAGGAGTAATAGTGTGTGCTAGAACAATTATGCCAAAAGCAAAATGCGTTAATGAGAAATATCTGTGAGGCTCAAAACTGCCAACCAACCTGGCCCACATTGTATGCAGAAGCCATCACTGTTGTGGATTGGTTCCTGGGTAGCGTCGTCCACCTTCACCAAACAGACGGGGTACGCAAAGGTTGCGTATCGTGGCACAAAGCCCACTGCTCCTACGGTATTGTCTGTGTTCACTGTGAAACAGAGTATAAACACATTTTCAGGCAAATAGTTTCAAGTGGAGCATGAAATAAAAGAGAATTGTATATAAGTATGCAACAGTATGTGTTGACATTCTCATGTAAAACCATTTTTTTTTTTCCTTAGCAAAAAGGCAATAAATACTTTGAAGTGTACTATCTCCTCAAAACCTTAGAAATGAATTAATATCAATGACGGCATTTTGTGGGAAGAACTACAAAGACCATTCATGCAAAAACATATTATAGTCCCCTACTGTATACAGTATTAAAAACACTTAATTTATTAAAAAAACTAAGCAGTACATAATTACCAACACAAAGTTTATAATTTTAACATTGAATCCTAAAATGAAACACAAAATGAAACGCACATCACATTGCATTATAAAAAATATTTAAGAACTGAGAAATTTTACAAATTCCTGTGGTAACAGCCTTAACTTAAAAAACTTGTGGATTTTAGTTACTTGTACAAGATGACCAATCNTCCTAAAATGAAACACAAAATGAAACGCACATCACATTGCATTATAAAAAATATTTAAGAACTGAGAAATTTTACAAATTCCTGTGGTAACAGCCTTAACTTAAAAAACTTGTGGATTTTAGTTACTTGTACAAGATGACCAATCGACAACGTAGGAGTGGACTGACACAAAAAAATCCATTAAAAAAATACCTGAATCATTTGTAATGTAGTTTAAGAGTAAAACTGGCTCCTCTTGTTAAATAGATAGCAAGTAAATTACAGCGGTTGGAGAATACAACTGACTGGAATCGAACCTGCAGCAACTCAACTTAAATTTTTTTTAGTTCCTAAGATAAGTGCAATAAAGTACTTTATACTTTAAAGATCTTAAAAAGTGTTCACGGTTAAGTGAGAACTTGTGAAACCAACCATTCATAAATGTCACAGCCCCTACCTGCATATATTTTAACAGACTGACTACATACAATGAGCCTAGTAAAGTTAGTAATGATGGAGGTAAAGTAGTTCAGTGCCTTAATGTTGAATTAAAAGTGTTTGGTAAACACTGAAATAACTTTTCCATTTGATTTTTTTTTAATGTATGTAAATGTAAGAATTGGTAAATTTGTAAATATTCACTTTTGTAATAATTTCACAATATCACTTGGCAGGCATATGAATAAAGTGATCAGGCCCAAGGCAATGTTATTTTTATACATTGTGGAAGAATACACAATTGGCTTACAAGTATATTTAAAGCAGGGGCTTTCAAAAGTGCTGCGTTTACTGTGAGAAGACTATAGCAGCTGAATACAGAGAAATTACTTGCATGCAAGAATAAATCACGTGCCATTTCTGGCCACATACTTTACCGACACAACTACACAGGACCTCAGTACCACACATACCTATGTTAGAAATGCCCTCAGTTGCTCCATAGAACTCTCCAATTCTCGCGACGCCGAACCTGTCGACGAACCGGCGCCATATCTGTGGGCGCAGGCCATTGCCAAACATTAGTCTTATCTTGTGTTGCTTCTCCTCGGGACGTTCCGGGGCAGAGAGCAGGTACCGACAGATCTCCCCAATGTATTGCGCCACCTGTGCAGTTGTCACATTCTCTACCAGTGACACTAAATTTTAAATAAAAAGTGAATCACTGAAATATTGCACTACTTGAACCAAATTTACCCATTACAACAACACTAAGTACACGAGATACCTGGTAAATTAACAGATTCAAGAAATTTNGGAGGGAGGAATAATGAGTGGGTGAAGGGAGGAATAATGAGTGGGTGAAGGGGGAGGGGGGAAGTGCTGATAAACCAACATTGGGAAATATGAGCATGTCTGTATTTCAGGACTTTCCTGACCAATTTTTAAAATAACTGTCCTTCCATGCTCGTCATTCCTGGACCTTTGAACACTAAATTTTTATAGTCCACCCAGGCAGCCAATTGCAAATGTCAAGATACTGTAAGTTGCAGCTCAAGCTGAGCTTGTCCTCCGATAACAGAATTATTACATTACAAAATAAGTTGTGGATGTCTTTTATCTGGAACAAATGAGCCAATGGACTTGCCAATTTGTAGTGTAATATTTCTGCCAATGTCAAGTTTGGTGATGCAGGCTATTCATGGTGAAGTGAGAACTTTAGAAAGTCCTGCTACGGATATACTTTCNCAATGTCAAGTTTGGTGATGCAGGCTATTCATGGTGAAGTGAGAACTTTAGAAAGTCCTGCTACGGATATACTTTCCTCCTCACTCTATCTGTCCACCATATGCAAAACTTGTGTTTTCGTTGTATTAGCTGGCCGCGACTGACTGGTGCCCCAGACATTTTCATGTAGCTCATTGGTAGTGTGGCGGGCATGTGGTCAGACCACCTCGACCACCCCAGACAGCGACAGTCCCTTTAGTGTAATTCACTACACTTGGTCAGGCTTTGTTTNGGTCAGACCACCTCGACCACCCCAGACAGCGACAGTCCCTTTAGTGTAATTCACTACACTTGGTCAGGCTTTGTTTGCGTGAGGCAAAGAGTTAAAGTAGAACTTCAGAAGGATTTCAAAAGTATGCAAATTTGTTTATACGAAAAAGATACCAAAACAGAAAATTTTTCCCCACATTATTTTAAACCCGTAATTACAAAATGCATTTTGTATGCAACCAAAATATCAAAGTATTAAATCAGATAAAACACCTAAGCTCTCCCTAATGCCTATTGAATTTTTCAGCTTTTGGTTTGATGTTTGGTATTTTTTGTAAATGTGCTTTAACTAAACTTTTCATTTTTTTTATACATCTTTGCTAAAACTTCTTTACATGTAGCGTTATGGTAATGTGTTGCAACCTTGCTTTCTTACTGTGAAATCAGTAAGGTAGTAAAAGTTGCTACACAATTTCTTGTTTTGGGGTCTCGTCACCTAAATATCTATTATTCTTGACAAAAAAAGCACAAGTAAAACACCCCATTTAACATTTTTGATAGTCATTCTAAGTCCACGTTTAATCGGAAACAAGGTTTTGCAAATCATAAAATTTTCAATATATAATCCTACCCGAGGTGCAACTCTGCAGCCTATCAGTGCTGATGTGAGTGTAGTAGTAGCTCAACTGAACTCTGGACTTTAGTAATGACAGTGGAAACAAACATAGGGCCATGTGCCAATGTATTCCTCAGTGAAGGTTCGGTAGAACTAAGAGTCCCTTTATACCATTTGTTTATATTAAACATTCTGCAACACAAACACACAATTCAATTTTTTTTTTACATAAAACAAGACTTCACATTAATATTCAGTGTACTGGCAAAGCAAAATGTTTCATGTTATCAAGTATGTTAATGTTTTTAAAATGTTAAACCATGATATATTTTAAATTTAATTACAGTGCACATACCCTTGCAATTTAAAACCAGTATAAACTAAAGTATACAGTGAGAGTGTGTTCTGTGAGCGAGACAGTTGTTACAGTGGAAGGAGGTTTTAGACTCACAGTGCAGTTGTGCTCCACGCAGTCAACCCAGAAGTTGGAGGCGGAAAACTTCTTGCGTATGACCATGGTGGCTCCCCTGAGCAGCACTTGGCCAGTGCCAATCATGCCCCCTGCCGTGTGGTACAGCGGGAGAGGGGTGTACAGCAAGTCGTCCTCCGACACATCCAGCATCGTGCACACCCCTGTCACCATGAACATGTATCTGTAACCAGCGAACAAGACCTGTGTTAGAAACAAGAAGCATGTCAATATTATAGTTAAAGAGGAGTAGCGAGATTTGAGTGTCGTAACAAGGTCTCGAGAGTAGATGAGAGTGAAGCCAGGTATAGATATGGAGCATCAGCATAACACAAGAAGAGGGAAATTAGAGATCTCCAAGAAAACCTGCAGACGAGTGGCACCAACCGGCAGGATTCCCACATGTGAAAATCTGGGAGTGACCCTGTCTGGAATCTAAGCCAGTTAGTCATGGTGGTAGGCAAGCATTCCAACCGCTGCACCCAGGAACTGCGTAGGTAAAAACAACACACCTGAGGTGGGTGATGACTGCTGCCTTGGGCAGGCCTGTGGTTCCCGACGTGTAGATGTACACCAGCTTGTCCTTGCTGACAGACACCTTGTCCAGCAGCGGCGCCGTCGAGGCCTCTACAAGGCCGGTGGTCAAGTTCACTGCACTGGACACCAGCTTGCCGGATCCGCCTTCCGCCAGGTGGTACACCGTCATGCCTCCCTGCGCTCCCAGTACCTCCTCTAGACCTACAACATCCACAAAACGTATAAGTGTAATCCGTCCCCACCATATTGGATTTAAGGAAATTCCGCTACAAACAGCAGTATAGATTTCACATTCGTTTTTAGGTAATGACAGGACATAGGGCATTGCTTTCTACGTTTTCTGAAGTAGGTAGTGATTTACTATTGTGGCTGGTATTATTTCTGTAATCGCCCACGAGAGAAAATTTAGTTAAAATTATTGAAGACTGTGAAACTAACAACTTTATAACATTTTTAGAAGCTACTATATATGCTGTGCTGTGCAAAAATTTCATTATGGTAAAACAATGGGAAGGGAACTTGGAGAAAGGTTTTACATCTAAGATGGAAGGAAACAATCCCTCTCAAGGCCACCATCTACCTGGCCTTTTAATTGCATTGCAGAATGTTTGAAATCCAGGTTTTTTTTTTACGGAACAACTAATCATGTCCCTATTATACCAATACACAGAAAGAAAACACTTCTGACAAGGTATCAATCCCACACTCAATAAATCATTCACTTTATAAATGCTATTTAAGAGCACTCCGACATAGCTAATTTGAAAATGATTTTTCACAGTGTTGTATCTCATAATATAATGGTTGGAAACTTGAACTAATTGTGGGGACCTGCACTGAACTTAGCTTCAGATTTTACACCAAAATTATATGGTCACCCCTTAAAGTCTCATAGATACATGTACCATGATGGAAAAACTTCACTTCAGTTCAGCGCCTTATGTGAATAGTGATGAGACACTAGGTGCATGTGTCAGTGTCACCCTTATCACTCGCTTGCTTCGGAGTCACAAACACACTAAAAATAACTCCACTTAGGCGGCACCATTAAGGTCATGTCTCACTTGCTGTACCGGGTTCTTGTGTTTCTTGCCTATAAGAAGCAAAATGTAGAAAATTTAGACAAAAAGAAAATCGCACGAGGTGGTCGAAACACTGCATAAGCCTATAAAAGAGTTGAGTTAGCAGAGGTTTACTAAGCTGAGGAGCATATGTAGAATTTCAGTTTCATGAGAGAGGTGCAAAGACGAGGAGGTGCGAAGACTAGTGAGAATAGATTTGGACGGCTCTTAGCATGGTCTTGAGAGCCGATGAGGGTGATTGATGGAGTATGGAGAAGCGCTGGAATGAAAGGGCAAGGGAAAACCCGCTGACCAGCAGCATCACTTGGCACAATTCCCACGTGCAAAAATCCGGGAGTGACCCGGCCAGGGATTGAACCTGGTTCGCCTTGGTGGGAGGCGAGAAGTCTAACCGCTGCACCACCATGGCCCCCGGAGAGAGGACAAGAGGAGAGGGCGGCAGAGAGTGGAAGGAGGGAGGAGAGGAGTATGACGAGGGGGTTGAGAGTAGGATGGGTAGAGGAGGATTTCCCACTGAGCAGGTGCAGGTCTGGACTTCCAATTAGATGCACAGAAAGGGGGAGGGATACTGTATAATAATTTTAGGAAACAATATAATATTAACAAAATGAATAAGTATTTTAAACCATTCTGATATTTCATTTCAGTTCCAAAGCATTCACGGGACAGTTTCTTGTCAATATGGTGTAACGTGGCATGCGCACAGTTATAGCCGGCTTTAAGTTGCCACTCGGCTATAACTTACCACTCGACTAGCTCAAGATGGAGTAACGCAAGACTTTGTAAAATGGACGCCAATTAAATATGAAATAAAGTCAAGTTCCGGTGCATTTGTTCTATACTTTTATTTACCAGTTAAGTGACCGAGTTCACATACGAAGTTCAGAGTACGAACAGGTTTCAGATAACCAGACAAGTGCAGAACAGTGCCACAGTCGTTTACGAATTAATTCATTTCTTAAAAGCTTGCCCAAAGAAAATTAAACGCAGCGACCTCCCACACCGGCGGAGAAATAACCTAGTAAGGTCTAGTTTGCCGGTGTGGGGGTTAGCGCCACGCCTGATGCGGCCTAGGCGAGCACTACTTGACGACTGCTTCAGACGACTGACTTGATTCAACTGACTGATGGCGACAGGCACACATGTACTTGTGCTGCCTATCACCCCCCTAACCTGAGATAAGGGCTTGGCGTGGTCTGCGCTCTCCACACATTATCTAAACTGCGTCGTACAAAACTTGTCGACGCAGTCTGAAAAAAGCTAATCTAATGCTGAGGCTTAACAAAAACTCCAACTTTCAAAACAGCAAACGCATGCCCGATAAACAAACTATCACGGTAAAACGAACCACAGCGGCTTTCAATTTCAAACCCGATAAAAATATTATGAAGCTTAGCAAAACGAAAGAAAATGGAGCACGTGTCCCAAAAACTAATAATACTGCGTCATTACAATGGTGCTTTCAGAGGATGGGGTCATGTCCTCGAGTGGCGGCTCCAAGGAGGGGTTCTGACATTGCTTGAGTCTCCTCCCTTGGATCTTGATTTTACACTGGATAAAATGTGTTTATTATTGTAACCAAGTACATTATTAATAATGCCTCACAGACACATAAATCTAGTATATTAACTGGATATTGGAAAAGTATTTAGATAGCCTACCCACTAAGTAGTGACATTTATCATTTATACGTAGCTTTAAAACATTGTGTGCACTGGTAAACATGTGGTCTGAGCGTAATTAACAATGCCCACCCATCAAGTAACCCCGTACCTACTTCTACTTTGCTTCTAGATCCACCATGTCCCCTGTGATTCCCCCCTCCATCTTTCGCATGTCTGGTTCTGCCCCTGACTAAACCTAGTTACCTCGAACACACTAAATATCTAGTGAGGAAATCATAAGGTAAATGCTTCATTATGTAAAGGGAGAAGCAGATGCTCTTCATAATGTAAGCACGTCAGATTTACATTTTAATTACCAGCTGTGTCATTTGCTTTGTAGAACTAGGTACTTTAACCTTATTGATCCTATTTTTGTTAAACGAAAGCAGTTCCGAACTTATATTCACAGTATTTTTCAAGAGTTTCAAAGGACAGTGAAATGTGGCTCTGTTAGGCCTTTAGTGATTTGTTTTTCACCAAATGAATTTTAAGTAAAACAAACATTCCTTTTAAATTCTATATGAAATTGTAACAATTGCACATTAACATTTTAGAAGTTATGTTTTTAATTAAGAGTGATTAAGCATTTTCTAGTTTTTATTTTAAAAAAAATTTTGAATCTATGTATTTAATAAAGCACTTGAGAATGAGCGCTAAAAAGCGATTTTATGTGCTGGAGATGGAACAAAATAGGTTATTTATTTGTAACACACTACTGTTTTAAGGTTATTTCTCATTTCTTCTTGATTGGCTGATAATCTTTCTTCATTATGTCCTTCAAAATCATATCTTATTACCTTATGGTATACTTTCCGCTTTCATTACACATACTACCTAGGACCTTTGTAGCCTAGCGGCTAGAACAATGGTTTTTAAACCTCACCCTTACCAGTTCAGGCCTGGGGATACAAGAGTCCTGAATTTTTCACGTGGGAGAAATTGACTGAACACTGTCAATGGCCACCGTATTTTCTTGCAGTAATTAATTGTCCATCAGTACATTCCACTTGTAATGTTGCAGCCATCAAAAACAGACAAACTCAGCTCAGTTCACTCACTCGGCAGAAGCACGAGACGTAGGTAACTGTGCTATAAAAAAAACCTTTAATATTTCCCTGCGATGTTTATTGTAGTTTATGCAGTTCACAGAGACAGCAGAGACACTAAACAGTTTGCGATAGGAGCCAGGTGAATTGTGATAACAGCGTCGCAAAATCACCCGTTAAGTTATAGGACCATCATGGCAACCGCGGGCTGGCATGTTGGATGGGCAGCTGTCAACTCCGAACTACAACTGCAAAGTGCCGAGGGAGAAAGCCCCAGACCACCACTTTATAGGTGGTCATTGGCGATTCTCTTCATGCGTCCCCTAATGATGAAAGCTACGCACGCTTATGGTCACGTCTTCTTGCCCCGTGGCACCAACCAACCAGGGGCAGATATAAACCTTCGATTTGACGTGGGACAGGGGTAATTTTCTCATTGTGCAGGTGTATATCCAGAATTTTAATTTGTGGCATAGAGGGGACACTGTCTCATCATCATTTTAGGAAATAATATTGAATTAATCAAATAAAATCAGTTATAAAGCCAGTATTTTAAACAATTCCAGTANTCATCATTTTAGGAAATAATATTGAATTAATCAAATAAAATCAGTTATAAAGCCAGTATTTTAAACAATTCCAGTATCAGTTTATCCAAGTTTTAACACGTACACAGGGCAGTTTCACATAAATGTAAATTTTTTATCAGGAAGGAAGGGGGGGTGTCATCCCCTGTCAGTACCTAAACTTAAGCCAAAACTTATAACCAACTATAACTTAAAAAAATACAGGGGTTTGACTGCACTGGAGACAGCGATTTAAGTTTTTACATGAATACGTCTGCTCTAGTGGGTAACATTTTCTTTAAAATATGACAAGTGTCGGACATTTTAAATTATTATTTTAACACTGGCATATGTTTTCTGAACAAAATTGAGTCATTAAACCGCAGTTATTTCATGCCAGAAAAGCATCCGAGAGAACCAGAATTACAATCGTGTAGATGAACACACTACTTTATAAAGAGTTTCATGCAAATATTCATGAAAATACACACAGTATAGAATAAAACTTGTGAAGGCCACATAGACAAAGAATACCGTGTTCACTAGTGATTATAGTACTTTTGTCCAAAATGCTAAAGAATTTCATTCCTAGCAATTCGAGATCTCAAATGGTGGCAAAAATATTTGAATACTTTTATCCAAGCGGTCTAGCTAACTCGTTCGTCAGTACANTTCGAGATCTCAAATGGTGGCAAAAATATTTGAATACTTTTATCCAAGCGGTCTAGCTAACTCGTTCGTCAGTACAGTACTCGCATCTTTCACACATCCTATATCTAAAAGTAGTTTTCATGCAAATGTTATATAATTCATTCTACGCTCGTTCTCGAATGTGTTGATGGCATTTTTCTAATTTAACAGTTAGGCCTGTTTTACTGAAACCTTAATTTTCTCATATGTTTTGGAGTCCATTTATGTTAAATACAAAACTTAAAAATCAATTTTTTCAATATCAAATTTGTTTAGTATCAAAAGGCACTTTTGTGTCCATCGTTGACTTCTATGACATTGTTTCTAATTTTATTGCCTCTGGTTGTCTGGAATCTGCATTTGCTGTCCTGACTGCTTCTCACATCTTCTCATCACAATATAATAATGCAAATAAAACAAATTGTTCTGGAAATTTTTTTTCAAATAACGTATTTGAATTGATGAATACCGCCATGGAATTTGTCAGTCCTCGAATTCACTCTGCGAGTGAAAATTCTTGATTCTTGCAACTATTCATATACAAATTATTAGATTCCCTAGAAATATTAGATTCTGCCCATCACTAAAGCCATCAAAATGAAAATATATGTAACAATGCACATGTTTCTGTAATTTATAAACAGAAAAATTTACACAATTTTTTATTTTATACTATTTAAAAAAAGCACACGTAGTGAAAATTATATTAAAATATGCAACTGTTTTTTTTTTTAATTCCCAAGTTGTCATAGCAAGTTTATTATCAAGTTTATGTACGTAAAATACATCTGCATAGAATGTTAACAAAAACATGTTATTCAAAGTGAATGTACTAGTCTCGTGTACAAACAATCGCACAANACATCTGCATAGAATGTTAACAAAAACATGTTATTCAAAGTGAATGTACTAGTCTCGTGTACAAACAATCGCACAAAACTAGAAATTATCTTGACTTTGGTAAAATAATGTTTTATTAGTATGCAATATTTCATTTCATTTTATTTTCATCCTTATTTTGTCAGTACTTATATAGAATTTGTCGATCTCTCAACATGATGATGATAAACTCAATTAAAATAAAATTGATTATGACATACTGTTTAGTTTAAATTGATAAGTTAAAATAAAAGAGTTAAGTTTTCTTTAAGGAGTTGGTGGGGTCCAATCAGGAGCGACACCCCGAGGGGGAAGAGTTGAGTGGAGAGGTTTGGGCGGCTCTTAACATCTGTGTCTTGAGAGCCGATGAGGGTGAAGTGAGGTGAGTAAAGAGCATNGTGGAGAGGTTTGGGCGGCTCTTAACATCTGTGTCTTGAGAGCCGATGAGGGTGAAGTGAGGTGAGTAAAGAGCATTGTTGGAATGCAAGGGCGGGGGCGATGGGAGATCCCCGAGAAAACCAGCCAGCGGCATCGTTCGACAAGATTCTCACATGTGAAAATACAGGAGCGACCCTGCCGGGAACCAAACCCGGTTCGCCTTGTTGGGAGGAGAGCAATCTGACCACTACACCACCATGGCCCCCTCCTGAGGAGGAAGAGTGGGGAGAAAGGGAGGGGTGCCTCACCTTGCGCCATTTCATCGCTGACTATGATAGCAGTGCAGCCCGCCACAGCGATGCAGTGGACGAGCGGCTTCTGGCGCAGGTTGGTGTTGATCAGTGCCGTGACAACGCCCAGCTTGGCCAGCCCCAGCCACATGCACACGAACTCCGGCCGGTTCTCCATCAGCAGGGCGACTGTGTCCCCCCGCGACAGCCCCTGCGACCTGAAGTAGTTCCCGACGCGGTTACTCAGTTCCTCCACCTGGCAATCACACACGCACGCCAATTTAAAGGCTTGGCTACAATAATGCATAACAAGTCATGAATCGTGGAGAGTAATGGCTCTGGCCACAATTAATAATGTCTACAAATATTTTTAATAACTAATTTTATGCACATCCATTTCAGTCATGAAAGTTATGATCTTTATAACTAAAAATTATTAATAATAATTTTTAACACTAGTTCCAATATTTTTACACATCATGATAGCAGTTATTACAAATGTCCATGATGAAGGTTTTCTTGTAAAATATGCCTTCTAAAGCATCCAGCATTGAAAAATGTTTAAATTATATTAAAAATAGATTTGTATCTTTTTCTTTAGAAATGCAAAAACCTATTTTCTACAAAAAATTTATAACATTACAAAATACTTTTATTTATCTTTTATAATAAACATGCATTGTAATTTTATAACAACTTTGGTAGAGTGCATACCATTTTAGTTTATTTATTTAACAAATTTTAGTCTTCTTGGCAACTAACTAAAAAATAACACTGCAGTATTTCTGACCTTTAAAATTACACTAACACTTTCTCCTAATTTTAACAATTTCAACTATTTCAACAGAGTATTACTATATACATATATTAAATTTTACTTTGTTCTGCAGCTTTGTAAAGATATCTGCAACTTGATCTGTTGTACAATAATTTTAATCTATTTA
>NQII01013349.1:0-12865 GCA_002778355.1 Clitarchus hookeri
TTCAAGTCAAACTTGGGATTCAATTGCGAACTGAGGAGGAAGCGTTTTAGAGTCACTGGAGGAGGAGGAGGAGGAGGAAGAAGAAATACCTACGAGCTCAAAAGGTATGTAATATCACCTATAATTCCAAACCTTGTTTTCACATTAGTAGTACCTATCAACTTCTTTTACGCANAATATCACCTATAATTCCAAACCTTGTTTTCACATTAGTAGTACCTATCAACTTCTTTTACGCATAGAAGAACCATCATATTCCTATATTTGTAACAATATCTCAAGTGCGCCACTAATTCCATCCTGTTCTTTACAGACGTGTCTCTCCAATGTGCCTCAGTCGACGAGTGAAACCCCACAAATTACGCCACAGGTTAATAACAGTAAATATTTCTGAAGTACATAGGTACCTACCTACAGCATATTCCTTACCAATATTACCAACTAATAACCACTAATACACACTTTTCCTGTCTGTTCCAGATGAATGAATATCCCACCCACCGGAAAATACCCAATGAATGGTGGACTGGAACTGTACATACAAATACCTATAAATACCGGTTTTAGTTTCATCATTCTTCAAAATTGTCTTTTACCTGTAATTACGCAATTTATTATTAGTATTAAGTAATTTTAATGTAAATCTAACAATAGCTAAGTATTACTTTTTTCACTAATTTTTCACCTTTCTTTCAATTTGATTTTAGACAATTCTTTGAAAACACTTGGGCCCAACATTTATTTTAAGTGTATTTCATCAAGTTCAATACCATACATGGTCAAAACTATCACAACATGAGTCGTTTCCACGGACATCGGGCGTAGGAAAGTCGAAATATGGCGGTTTAGCGATTTTTGGGAATTTTATCCATTTTTTGGCCCGTTCTAGCGGCGGAACGGTTGGTCGTAGAAACAAATGTTATGGACGTAAAATGTAGGCAATTTTGTTTACTTTAATTTTGTATAGAATAATTGTTTCGAAAAAACGCATAGTTCCCAAGATATAGTCAGAAAACCAAAAAAGGTGTTTCAAAATGTCGAGGTTTTTTGCAAAAAAAAAAAAAAAAAAAACAATGTACCGGGCAAAAATTCTGTCAAAAAACCTTAGATTCGTGTTCAGCGACCCAAAAAAACATAAGGAATGACAACGATTACGACTATACCTAAAATTTCCCCTATTTTTCCTAATTTGCCTAGCCTACTTCACATGTAACATGCAGCCATACACACACAATTGTGCTGCGACACACATGCGCGGAGATCAATCCCCTAAACCCACTTATAAGCATAGTTGGCTGTAATTTCCGAACTGTTTAAGATAGTCACCAAATTCATAACCTAGGCATCACCCTCGACGACGAAAAGGACCACAGGGAAAGTATGGCCTAGGTCCACTTATAAGCATAGTAGACTGCCATTTCGCGTCCACCGAAGTATAGTCGCCAAATTCATAACATAGACATGGTCGCCGACAACGAACAAGATGGTAGTGTCAAGTACATCCTTAGCCTTCGTATAAGCATAGTTGGCTATAATTTTCCACCCACCGAAGCTATAGCCACCAAATTCATATCATAGGCCTCGCTCTCGATATTGAACAGGACAGTGAGGTCAATTATGCCTTAAGAATTCCTATATGCATAGAGGTCTGCCAATTCCTAGCTGCTTAAGCAACAGTGGTCATATTATTTCACAGGGATCACTTGCGACTACAATCCAAGAGATAAGAACAAGTAGGCCTTAATCTCTGTTATAAGCATAGTTGATCAGCATTTTCGAACCTTTCAAGTTCGGTAACATGTAACACCGTCCACATATGAAAAGAATATCAAGGTATACATAAAGTGTGTCGCAAAGTTACCGATGTATGTAGGAGTATAGAGTCTGAAATAGCACACATACGCATCGTTATCCACGCCCTGTACAATCGTCCACCGCCGCTCTTGTCTGCTAGCGCATTTACCAACCAATACATATTGCTCAAGCATCGAGAGCTGTATGTTAAGTTTGACGAAAAAATTTCCATTGTGATTTGCGGGAACGATAAGGACAACAGTACTACACACCGATGCAAACAGATATAAAAATAAAATATAAAGGAAAATTGTTATATCACTTCCCAACCATTGAAATCGCATACTAAACTTGCGTCTGGTACTGTTTGCTGCGTTAGACGATGCGGACAAGACCAGGCCGTCCTGGTTAGTACAACAGAATAGCAAACGACTTCTGTACAAACCGATTGAAACGAAACCGTCAAATTCAGAGTACATCCAACACTAACATCACTAGCAGCATAATGCGTCCAACCCGACCGATGTTGTGCGATCAACTAACATCTTGAGAACCTGTAAAGCTGCCCAGGTGGTCGGCCGGCGACGCGAGTACTATGCAGGTCTTGGCAATTAGAAGGGATGGCACATAATGCTAGCCGAGAGAGACGCGACAGTCTCCAGGTTGGCAGACCAGCCGAGTCACACATGCATTTCCTTTTACGTGAGGAATTCTTTTATAGAAGGCAAGGTATAAAGTTATTTAGTTTAAATATTACAAACACCTTATTTTTAAGGATGAAGAAAAAACACGCGAACACTCACTGAAACCCCATTTGTCCTACTCACAATAGCAGGATGTGCAAATAAAATAAACTAGAACATTTTCAGAAAATTTAACAAGGATCACTGAGAAATCTTGTCTTAATAAACTTGTAACACACTAACCGAAATGAAATAATTCACACTGAAATAAGATACCACGAGTTATTTCAAATCGTTTCGAAAGATTTGGGTGACTCTTAACATCCAGGTCTTGAGAGCCGATGAGTATGGAGCAGTGCCAGAATGAAAGGCGAGGTAAACGGGAGATCACAGAGAAAACCCGCCGACCAGCGGCACGATTCCCACATTCGAAAATCCGGGAGCGAGGGAACCGGATCCGGTTCGCCTATGTGGGAAATGAGAAGTCTGACCACTACACCACCACAGTCCCGATTTACTTCAAGAAATCTTTAAATAAAATCAAGCATTCTTTGGAGAAAAAAGTCGTATTCTTAAATACGTGTTTACGTCATAAGCGACTAGGGTGAAAGGACGTGCCTTTTGACTGCTTGTGGGCATAGACTAAATATGAGGTCGACCGCTATTCGTTCATGTACTCAACATTTATTTACTTACCTTAAAAGAACACGACTGTCAGTCACATGGTCAACAGTGATGAACATGTTTGTTTATATCTCAATTTTTAAATTACAAGTGCTATTATATAAATAAAATATTTTTACCTATTTGAATTTAGTCAAACTGCATTACAAATTGGTCAGAGGAAGTATTAAAAAATCTCAAAGCTCTTGTTTACTAAACAGGATTCTAACCTCAAATCCAATCCACGCCGTTTTTGCAAGTCGTATCGGCAGGAAAGCAGTTCAGCGTTGGGACACGGAGAACGGTTGTGCGCAGCCAGCGAGATCGGTCTACCTCGTCTTCAGTCTATGCTAGTAGAGCTCCATTTCCACCTCTTCCTCGCTGGTAACCAACCACTGCTCAGACATGGCGGCGGGTGTCCGGGCAGGATTGGGCGCCGCCTGGTTCACACGATCCAGTAACGAGCTGCCCTTTCAGGCGGGTTCACACAATCGCGTCGGGGCGCGGTTATCACTGTTGGCATTTCCACCGACACGGCGTGGTGTGGCCTTGGCATTTTGTCTGCGCAGTTTCCGTGCCGTTGTTCCCTTCGCCGTCGAGCCGTGACGACGCGGGGTGAAGGTGCCATCGCAGCACACTCTTCTTCATTGCTTATCTGCGTGTGTGGACGAGGCCGTAAAGAAAAGTGATATGCTGGCTTAAGGTCGGCTTACGATCATAAATGTGTACGTAATTAACGTGTACGTATCAGAATGAAAGAAAGTATTCTTACGAAACGTTTCATGGTCATCACGTACATGTCGTGTACGAACATCCTTGATGTGTGGACGTGTAGGAAATTGTGCTATTTTACAGGGAAACGGGGAAAATTCAGGGAAATGTCAGGGATATTTCATCTGGGGCAGGGAAAATGTAAATAATTTGCTAATCTGCAAAAATTGTGAGTTGTGTGAATACAGCGGCATGTAATTATAAGCATATGCTATTTAAAATTTTAATTTCTAAGTTTGTGAACTGGCAATAATACATTTTCGCTAAGTAATATAGGGTCTATATGTACAAAATAAAGTATTTTTGTGCGTTTGTAATGGGCACTCGTGTGAAGTCAATAGCATATATCATGAGAAATATAGATGGGCCGAATAAGATGTCGGCCCTGCTTGCTTGGTCTGTTGCAGTGTAATTTAATTCTGCTTCACTGACAGCATGTGTGTTCTATCAGCGGTGGAAAAAATATAGTATTGCAAGGTTTCGGCCCTGAAAATAGCTCTCGGAAAATGGCAATATTCTGCGTGGAAAACATGGAAAAGTCAGGGAATTCCAAAATGGAATTTCAGTGGACAGCCTGTTTTATTTAGTGTCCGTAAAGTTTTCAGCCAATAAAATTTTAAGGAGAAAAGAATAATTAGTACAGTTTGTTTACGGTTAACAGAGCATTTTTAAAAGCCCTGCTCAAGATCTACTTGCATGCACAGTGTGCATTCTTAAACCTTTTATAAAATTAACATTGTCGTGGACCTGCTCTCTCTATTCAGGCGTCGGTCAAATGAAACTATTTAGTTATTGAGAAGGAAAATGGTTTACAAATCTGCTAATTTTTACGTTAATGTGTATTACATAAAAACGCAAAGCAAAATTAATAATTTAAGTATTCACAAGTGTTTTTTTAAACACTTTTAATACAACGTTTGGCCATGGGGGGGGGGGAGGCCCTTTACCACCCAAACGTGGTTTCATAATATGTCCTATAGGGAGATTAGGAAGAAGCAAGATTGGCCCCTTCCCAACTCCCTGCACCATCCCAATCTGTAGCAGCGGAGGTTGCCCTCCACAGCTAAAATTTAATGGGCTCATTTCTCC
Organism: Clitarchus hookeri; assembly: GCA_002778355.1. Classification (NCBI taxonomy): domain Eukaryota; kingdom Metazoa; phylum Arthropoda; class Insecta; order Phasmatodea; family Phasmatidae; genus Clitarchus; species Clitarchus hookeri. The sequence goes on from NQII01013349.1 coordinate 5,001, forward strand.
AGCAAGCCCGGTACCTAAGAATGTTCCCTTCCCCTTCCCCGGCCTTCACAGGAAAAGAAGAGGGAGGCAGCTCTACCTGGTTAGTGACTCTACTTTTATTACAAAATTTTGAAAAGCAGGTTACGTGAATGACCTGGCTAATGAATATGATTTCCCCGGCCAGGTTTCATAAATTAAAAAGTAGAATCTAGTACCAAAGGATAGGAAAATAAAAATTGAATATAATATCCTGTGGCTCTAAGTAACGCAAAGTTAAGTTGGTTGTGCATGCTCTCCTCCGACGAAACAGTCTATTGCGCCTGCGCAGCACGTATTGATACATTCTAGGAAAACACCCTCGTTAACGTACTGCACAAGGCTATCACGAACTCTATAGTCAGTTCACGACTGGAAGAGACTTTCTTAAAGCCATGCTAAAGATCTACTTTCAAGCCCATTTCGTATCCTTCCGCCAAAGGTAAACAAACATTGCCATGTGGCAGTCACATGGCAATGTTTGCATTCCACTGTGTGTGTATATGTGTTCGTACATGCACATACCCATTATAAAAGTCATGTATATATTATTAATGGATATTCTACAAGCGTAAAGTTTTTAATCTTGAGGATTTCACACAAAAGAATATGTGATGCCAGCAAAAAACATTTCATTCTAAAAAACACAAAATGCGAGTATTTTGATGAATCGATAGTTGTTGTCTATTTACAATCGATTGTTAGTGACTTTCGATAAATTCCCGTACATCGAAGGCAAGATCATCAGTATTGATCGAAATTGCTACAGACGTTAAAATGGCGTGGTGGTAGACTGAGTCGGGTGTTTCGCGTAATTTTAAAACGTTATTTAAAAATGGTTGTGACGGTTTTCGACAGGACGGCAGAATTTGCGAGTGAAGGATTCTACGTCTTCGACAGTGTGAAAATAATTCTTATGTGCAAATACTGCAACGTTAGAATAGAGTGGCAAAGGAAAGACACGTGCACGAAACACATAAAAACAAAAGGAATCAGTACAACGAGAAAGTGAGCACAAATTAAAATCATACGTTATTAAAAACCAAATAATAAAGAGCGGATATTAGTAAAACAAGACAAATAAATGTATTATAGGTTAAACAAGATAATCGCACAAATTCTCTGGCATGTGTGTCAACCACACCCCGCCAACAACACAAGGANAGGTTAAACAAGATAATCGCACAAATTCTCTGGCATGTGTGTCAACCACACCCCGCCAACAACACAAGGAACGAAAGTTAGTAAACAAATGGCCGCGTTACTTTCTCATTGAGCGTGATCATGTGACTATGCAAGAAATGTTGAAATCTAAATACGTTAGTATCACGTCATTAATAATTATCATAATAAGATACAAGTCTTTTCGACACCCATTTGTAAGCGATAAATTAACAATTATGTTAAAACTTTGGATCCTCTCTTTGTGCTGGCAACCAAACGGCATAACTGTATCCGCGCTCGCCGCTGTTTGCAATGTTATATGCATGTCGCTAACGACTAGGGTGTTTTTTCATAGGTTGTTTTTGAAAAGTTTCTTCCAGTCGTGAACCGACTATAGATATGTGCCAGACGTGGCGGGACTCGCTTGAGTGGAAGTGCCAGTGAGAGAGGAAACAACTGCGCGCGCAGCTCCGGCTTGTGTAGCGTCCAACCTGAGTACATTATCCTACCGCACGCAGTAAAACTAGCGAGTCCAAGAAGTAGAAGTGCGGGAGACTAAGGCCGACACATGCACGCGCATCACTTCATCGCCTCTATGCGCAAGACACTCAACTAGTATACAGTCTTTCTTTCAGCAACTCGTTGTATGATTATCAAAAATAAAAGTACAAGTATCTGTATCGTGTAGTTTCTTGCTCTGCATCTTTGTTTTGAATAATGGACAAACTAGTATGCCGGTAAACTTAGCTTTCAACCGTGCTCCAAACTGGCAACGTAGAGTATCTACATACATGTGGTCAGCTTTGTTCGGTGTGGTCGATGCAAATGTGAGCCACGCTTTAAAGTGAAAACATCTGTCGTAAACGTTTGATAATATTTTTAACTTCATAGATAACAGGACCGTTACTAATGCTGCCCTCCCACCAAGGCCTACTGGCTTCGATCCCCGGTCGGGTCACTCCGGATTTTCGCAAGTGGGAATCGTGCCGGACGATGACACTGGTCGGCGGGCTTTCACGAGGATCTACCGTTTCCCCCGCCCTTGCATTCCGGCGCTACTCCATTCTCACCTCATTTCTCCCTCATCGGCTCTCAAGACGTCTTTGTTAAGGCTCCCGTCTACATGGCGCCTGAACTGCGCTGCAGCGTGTTTGAAATATACGCTTTTTCAAGAAACTATTAAATCTGCATCCAATGTGCTGTTATACGAGAACAACACACACTTTAGACGAGGGTTGTTGAGTACTGTCAAAATGTCACACATGTTAGGAACACCATTTCGAAGTACTCCAAACATGCTAAAAATTAAGCGCTGTATCTCAAAATATACGCCTCAGATACATACAAAACTACTGAAGGGCCCTGCACTGAACCTTCCTACAGACTTTCCACCAATAAAATAATATGGTAACCTCTGAAAGTCCCGTGGGTACACGCAGTGCGACGAGAACACTCCACGCCAGTTCAGAGTCTTGCGCTTAGAGGCGATGGCGCACTTCATGCGCGTGCCAGTGACGTTCTTATCGCTCCCGAGCTTCTCCACCACAAACGCGGAAAAAAGCCCTAGGTAGGCAGGAGCCTTAAGGTGGCCCCCTGGGTAAGCCGCCGAACGGTGTGCAGAACTCCAGCAGAAAACGTTTTATTAAAAAACCGTCCAACGTGTCTGAGTGAGGTCTGTGTACAAATAGCATTTAAGAATCGCTAAGCGTCTTTATACGTTTATCAGTTCCTCCATTTCTCTCTAAAGCATGTTTATGTGAGGGTGAAAATTGCTGAAACGGGTGTTTTCACGGTCATTTTTAGGTATGAACATTCCGGTATAAAGCATTAAAAAAGGAATTAGGACGTGCATCAAACCTTTGTTTTTATTATTACGTCATAAAATTGTAGGGTTTCCGCTCAAAGTCTCATAGAGGCGCGTTATCGACGGCAAGACTGCACGCCAGTTCAGTGTTTTGCGCGTAGAGGCGATGAGAGNATAGAGGCGCGTTATCGACGGCAAGACTGCACGCCAGTTCAGTGTTTTGCGCGTAGAGGCGATGAGAGAGTTGATATGCATGTCTCGGTCGCCCCTAACGCTCCCACGCTTTTAGGCCCCATACTTGCGAAATTCCTTGAACCAGGGGGCCGCCTTAGTATCGGACCAAATCTCTCAACTCGACTAATGCTGCCCACGGCGTCTGGATGTGTCCCACCCAGTTATTGTAGGAGTAGGGCTCATGTGCCACCATGCCTGGCGCTGACACTACAAAATCTTTGTGAAATGATTCGTTATACTTACTACGGCCTAACGTGATTGTTAAAAGATAGATACATCCTTGAAAATTGTCAATTGACATTGATTATTTGCAGAATGCCAAACTTCGTGATATGAAAAGACAGATTCGTTAATATTGTTATCCTGATTTTGATATCTGCCACGTGTGAATATTTGGCGAGTGATAACATCGCCCGNACAGATTCGTTAATATTGTTATCCTGATTTTGATATCTGCCACGTGTGAATATTTGGCGAGTGATAACATCGCCCGTCATTAGGAAACTCGGAGGGTGCCAACATTTTGTAAGTAACTACTTTTAATTACTAATTTTCAAGGGTGTGTACCTCCATTAATACTCACATTAGGTCATACATATACTAACTTTGAAGACACCCTCTTAATGTATACAACTTTTTTTTACCGTCAGGAATTATTAATTTTTTACTCTGGTTTATTGAGCAGTAGACCTATTGCCTATTTAACAAAAAATATTCCTCTTGTTGCAACAGTTTCCGTGTAAAACGTCTGCTAGTACAATTGTTCGAGGTGTTCATAAGGGCGATAAAGCGGAAATGCTGCAGATTACAGGAAGTTGGGTACTTTCACGTAGTAAGGCCGGCATTCTTGTGCTTGCCGCCGCATAATTGCCGGGTAACAGTTTAATTGCAGCCAGTTTCGGTTCATTGACAGTTCTGGTGGAGGGAAAGTGAAGGCGTGGTACTTCCTCGACAACTGCTGGAGCGGACGTCCTCGCCGTGCCACGTTGTCACTTTGTCACTTCCGAGCGACACCCGGTCCTACAAGCACGCCGCCTTCCTTCCGTAGACTGAATACGCAGTATAGTTAGGGCCGCCTGTTTTTCGCAAAAAGATTTTAGTACTAGACTACTAGTACTCCAAAACACTAGATCTCAGCTCCACTTCCGTGATTGGATGGTTTGAACTGTCACGCATGTCAGGTGTCTGTCTGCGAATCACGGACACCCAGTGTCGGAGTTACCTAATTCTGATTGGCCCAGTCAAATATGTAACTGTCTTAAGACAAAGACACATTGCCAGTAACCATAGATAAACTGCACGAATGCGACAGGGTATCGGAGTCTAGCCTTCGCGTAAATCTTTTCGCTGAAAAGACGTGGCGCTATGAATAGTCCAGTCGCTGTTACTTCCAACTTTTCTGAAGTCCTGCTAAAGTTCTACTTCCAGGATATTCATCCGCCCCATGCAAACAAAGAGCTTAATTAAATCTAGGTAGTTACACATAATAACTATTTCTTACTAGGAATTCCCAGCACACCTATTTTCTCACTGTTTTAATTCATATTAATTATAAACAGGAAGTTTTTATTTATAAATAACAAATAAAATTTCAATTTAACTAAAAAAGAAGGTACTTTTTGGTTTTTATTTGTTAACAGAAGTATAAAATGTTTGTGATACATAACATAGTAGGAAATAACCATACACGCANTTTTTGGTTTTTATTTGTTAACAGAAGTATAAAATGTTTGTGATACATAACATAGTAGGAAATAACCATACACGCAAGACATAGTGTGATTTTTCAAAAGTTAAATTCAAATAATGTGAAGAAACCGTGAATAGACTATAATGTGATCACGCTAAGCTTTGCAAAACCTGTCTCCGTGTCCCAACACTGAACCGCTTCACTGAGAATATGACACTATCATAAACGGCGTGGATATTATTTTAGGTTAGGGAGTAAACAAGTGCTTTGAGATGTTTGCGCTCTTCCTCTTACCAATTTGTAATGCAGTTTGATTAAATTAAAATTGGTTAAAGTATTTCATTAGTATAAAAGTTCTTGTCTTTTCAAAACTAAGATATAAACAAAGACGTTCATCACTGTTAACCATGTTACTTTGACAGTTGTATTGGGGTAAGCTAGGTCAATGTTGGTTGGGTACATACGCAAAAAACGAAAAATATTTCTACCTTGCAACTTAAGTCTAGGGTTTCTTGTATAGCCTGTTCACGGTAAACTGAGCATTTTTGAAAGGTCTGCCTAGCATCTAATTGTATGCACATTATGTAGGTATCCTTCCGCCGTCTGTAAAATTAACACTGCCGTGGACCTGATTACTTCATTCAGCGTCGGTCAAGCGAACATACACCGAAATATATATTTTCAGTATTCACAAATGTTAGTTAACATTTTCAATTCAAGTGTAGGATGTGGAATTACTTTTCTTCTGTCGTTAGCGGTTTTACTGTGCTCATGCCAGTCGTTGGTAGGGGTAGTGACATTTTTCAAAGGTTGATTTCAAAAGTGCTCACTTTACTGTGAACAGCCTATAATTAGCTTGTGATTTTTTTTTTCAATTGTTTATTGTTTGTGAGCTGATATGGGGAAAAACAATTTACGTCATTTTGGAAGCATTTTCCATGTATAGCATTTCCCATGGTATTAAAATAACTTTTCCATGATTTCACTACAGCTACGACATGTCTAATTTTTGACGAACTGAATAGCGAAATAATTGAACATTTTATCTAGGATCCTCTTGTGCCTGCGATGGGAAGAGACTCAGTCAACGCTCAAGCTTTCCCGGCGACGAGATGAATGCTCACTGCTCACCTGTGGCTGTAGCTATTTTAGTTATTAGCATAATCTGCGAAATTTCACCTTCTGAATGCCGCGGGAGAGTAGAAAACAGAGAACCGGTGTTGTTAAAAAACTAAATTAGTGTACACGAACCGATATTTAATATTTTATTGTATTTATTTATAATAATTTAATCACATTTATCACCCGTGTATGTATTGGGTAAAAATGCAGTAGACTATAATTTTCCGTGCAGTAAAATGTAAACATTGTGTTTGAAAATAGAGGACATTGCAGTGTTTACATTTGCGTGTGGCGGAAAGATACAAGTTTGCTGAAAATAGAAATTAAAGGGTTTTCTATAAATAAGCGGTTTTTACCCGCTCACGGTTCACCTGAAGTCATGTGACGCAACACAGATCGCCGACTCGTGAAAGCAAATGCACAGCTCTCTCTCTCTCTGTGTCTGTATATTCTCTCTCCTCTCCCTTACTTCTCCATATCTCTCTCTCTCTCCCTCCACGAGTGCTACAGGATCATCCGATGTCCGGCGCAGGTTACTTTCACATGATAGGTATGTTCTTGGGACCTATCATTTTCGTCTTCTAGTGCCAGCGTGTTGTGAAACATCGTTATGGAGTGAAGTTCTCGCACGTTTCGCCAACTGCTAAACATACGGCTGTGTTCCTAGTCTCATTGCGCTTGCATTTCTCGCCACATCGCTCGACGACATCCGTTTGCCGTAAAGAACGGACGGTCGTGTTTCCAAATCGTGGTTTAGAAGAAAGTGGTATAGTAATTAAAAAAAAAACGAAGGATTGTGTAGCAGTGCGAGTGCTTCGCATATTGACAGCGATATACTAAGAGCCCGCCTACCTGGGCCTACCTGCGAAGCCTGCAGCCACGGAGTTTAAATGGGGTATCGATGTTAAAGATATTTCTACTCAATGCATCAATTTGGAGGGCAACTGTTGTAAACAACAGTTATTCTACGTAACACTTCTTAAGGAATACTGGCACATTTAAAAATCGTACCAATTTTTGTGTTTACAAAACTTACGATGCATATATATATAATATATACAATTTATTAATGTGATTGTTTTCTCTGAGAAGAATGCATTGAGAGAAGTGCGCGAGCAATAAGAGCGACACCACTAATCACAAGGCTCGAAACTGGCGTGCAGTGTTTTTGTGCTGCGTACACCTATAGGACTTATAAACCGTAATCATATCATTTTATTGGTGGAAAGTGTGTGGCCCCTCGAGTACTTCGGTATGAATTTGATCCGGATATTTTGAGATACAGCGCATTGAAAATGTCGGTTTTAGCTATGTTGGAGTTCTCCGAAATGGTGTTGCTAATGTTCATACTGTCTTCAAAATAATTGACAGGCATATTATTATATCACTTTTAATATATTTGTAGGGATACGAATCTGTTTTTGATAGCTTTCGTGACAACGGAGGTTATCCGCCACTACGTTGAAATGAAATTCGCGTGGTTCCCGAGGGCACGACTACTTGCAAGTAAACGTTGATATGGCGGTGAAAATGCTGTTTAAACTGTTTTACAGATTCTTTTCAAAATGCGCCAGTTGGCAGCAATAACGTCTACATTATCCTTTCAACGCTGTTCGGACGAGAAAAGAAAACCTTGCCTTGTGAAAATTTTACTCTGAAACAATGGATTTTTACATGCAGGTGTTACGAAACTGCAGCGGTGGCGTAAAGACCATCGCGGAATGAAGCTCACTTGTCTTAGGGAGGGCGGGAAAGTTTTAAGGCTGTCGCCTAGTGAGGGCTATGTTTGTGTGAGTGATGCATGATGCCGACCGGCTTATGTAAAAGGGTATCGCT
>NQII01013350.1:6633-18205 GCA_002778355.1 Clitarchus hookeri
ATATGGGGCCACGGTGGTGTAGTGGTCAGACTACTCGCCTCCCACCAAGGCGAACCTGGTTCGATCCCCGGCCGGGTCACTCCCGGATTCTCGTATGTGGGAATCCGGGTCACTCCCGGATTCTCGTATGTGGGAATCGTGCCGGACGATGCCGCTGGTCGGTGGGTTTTCTCGGGATCTTCCCTTTCCCCTGGTGCCGTGGTAACTGAGCAGTTAGACTGCTCGCCTCTTACCTAAGCGAACTGTTAAGAGCCGCCCAAATTTCTTCACTCACTCACTTAGCACTAGCCACCTGCCACCAAGTCTTTCCAACTATCGCAACTAAAGAAGATTTTTACGGCGGAAAACGGATTTCGTATGAGGCCTCGTCTGAGAAATCTCATGCGAGAGTATCAGCAAAATCTACGTGTCCACGAACCAAACTTGTAGAAAAATACCTCCTTGCATGAGGAAAGTTGATGGTCCTGGAATATCTTAAATATACATCTTTGTAACATTTAAATGTCATGAGCAAAGTTCTTGTACTCGTCCAACAGTTCCATAACACTGTGTCTTCTCCAATCTCTCTGGTTTATATTCAGGTTGCCCGTAAAAAAACCTTTACAAATGCAACACTAAATAAAAAATTATTTTGCAAGTTACTCTGATGTTGTAAAAGTCTCTGTTAGTTATTATGAAAAACATTTTTGAGTCGTTAACATGATATTTTAATGCTGTAAGTGTGACTGACAACTTACATCAAAATTCACTGGGAATGGCTACACCTCAGGAGAAAGCGCAGTGTGTATCCTGGTTTATCGAAAAAAAGTCAGATACGCAGTTACAACGTACGTTTAGGACTAAATATGGGAGGAAACCACCGCCAAGACCCACAATCCGTTAGTGACACAGAAAATGTATGGCGACGGGGAGTGTTCTGCAGCAACAAGGCAGCGGCCAACCAAGTACAAGCGTGGGGGACATTGAACGTGTTCGTAATGTCTCTGTTCGTAGCCCTGGGAAGTCCATTCGTACCACCACCAGGAAATTGTATTTACCTCGTTCAACTTTACACAAGGTTCTTCACAAGAATCTAAGCTGCATGCTTACAAAGTGCAGTCATTGCAAGCACTTCAGCCAGATGATGGCCAAACGCCGCAAAGTTATTGCTGTAAACATGCTGGCTCGAATTGGCGTCGAGGAAGACTTCCTTGAACGTGTTCTGTTCACAGACTAGGCAAAGTTCCATTTGTTGGGTTTACTGAAAAGGCTCAACGTAAGGATTTGTGAATCCGAGAAACCCCATGCATCCAGAGAACTTGTGCGTGATAGCCCTAAAGTTAACGTGTGGTGCGGACTCATGTGGGATCGAATAATTGGGCCATTCTTCTTCGCCGAATAAAACCATTACAGCCAATGTGTATCTGGACATGTTGACGAAATTTGATGTCCCACAAATCGATATCATTAATTAACATGTCATATTCCAGCAGGATGGATCAACCCCTACCTCCCCCCTTTCCCGGTTCAGGGGATTGGCAGTTCGTGCCTATCTTGACTAACAGTTTCCTGGCAGGTGAGTTGCGAGAGATGGTCCGATACCGTGGTCACCTCGTTCGCCCGAAATAACCCCACTGGCTTTCTTTATTTTGGGTTATGTTGAGTGTCGTGTATACCAAACAAACATCGACGACCTGAAGCGAAGGATTGTGAAGAATGCAGGACGTCTTCAGTGAACATGGAAAGTAATCGAGTATCGGTTTGAAATGCTGCACGCAACCAATGGTGCACATTTCGAAGTTTACTAACTTAATAACAAGGAAATTCGAGTAAAAACGTTGAGAGACACTGGCTATCATTCAACAAACACCATCCCGTAACATGTCACATTATTATTTTTATTCAGTGTTCAAGTTGTAAAGTTTTTTTATGGACATCCTGTACAACGTTTTACTAAAAATCACCGATAAATGTTGGCAGGTTATTCCCGATGAAAATGTGTGTACCACTTTTCTTTTAAGTAATTATTGAGGAGTCAATGTGCTCTCAGAAATCAAGTTTTGAAATTACTTCCGTTACAAATATCAGGAGCTACTTGAGATTTAAAATCAAATCGGTGAATAGTATTTTGTAGGAAGGAGAACTTAAACCTGTGAAAAGGCAGTTGGTAATGTCTCCGTCTTCATTAGGAAAATATGGATGCTGATTCGTAAAAAAAACAGAAGGTAGCAACCTCTATTTTACTGATGAAGGGGCATGATATCGCCAACAGCATTTAAACAGGAGTAGGATCTCCGTTCTACAAAACAATCATCGATTTGTTGCTCAATCTCAATTAGTTCCTAATATTTGCAAAGAAAATAATTTTAAAATTTGATTTCTCGGAGCGCATAGCCTCCTTAATAATCACGCAAAGGAAAAGTGGTTCAAATATTTTCGTCTTATATTTTCGTCAGGAACAACCTGCCGGAGTTTGTCAGTGATTTTAGTAACATTTTATATATGTAAGTGGTGGTCACATGAATGTTTGACGACCAATAGAATTAGTCTTTTTCGTGCGAAACTCTCCTGAGATAAGGACATGCTGTACAGTATGTCGTGCTTTCATAAGAGACCTGCTTTGCACGAGATATTCTCGCAAGAAATTTAACACGAGAGTGCAATCTTTCATGGGTTCTGCATACACTGAAAAAAACAGGTTTGTGGTGACCAACAAAATTTTATTGGTTGCCACACAATTATTTTGTAAATATAGATATTACTATATATTTTGTAGCACCAATAAAAGTGTTTTGTCATTCCAGTATTTAGTGGCAACTACAAAATTATGTTTGTGATCATCATCAAACTAATATTAAAAAATAAACATCGTCAGGAGTGGGACTCGAACCCTGTACCCCTCACATGTGAGCTCTGTGTATTACTGCTGTTTTTATTAGCTGACTCTATTGACACATTAACTGATAGATTTGTCGTTGTACTGAGCGTGTGTGACGTTGTGATAGTGTGTGTTGACGTTCGACGAACTCAAGTTTGACCGACCTGATGAAAAATTCACAGTACAGGCGTGCGTGACATGTGAACTGAAGATCTGCCGCGGAGGAACCGGGACGCGAACTCGCGACCCTCCGACTACAAGTCAGCCGCTCTGCCCCTGAGCTACGAGGTCAGAGCGCTGCGCCACCTTGCTCGACGTTGATACACTGTGTATATCATATATATAACACAAGTTTAATACGTGGCCCACATGACAAGGCCTGCACACTTCACCTCATTTAGAAGTAAATTTTCTGGAAACATTTACGTGTAACATTTACTTATTTAGAATAAAGGAATGATATAAACTATGTTCTTAAGAATATCCCTCGTTAATTAGTTTGTAACCTGATGCAAAGAAACGAACACGGACAAATATGGCGTCGTGGCAAGACAGAAGGTGGCCAGAGCGCACGCGCAGAATATAATAGATGTAGTTTTGCAGTCGCAGCAAAATGTTATGACTTTGGATGACATTAATGCTATTACTGCCAACTAAATGTTTCAGTGGCAGTCAATAAAATCATTGTTAATAAAAAAATGTGTTATTGAGCACTAAATACCGTCTGTACTTGTCAACCTACGTGTTATTAGGCACCACGATATGTTTTTACCAGCAAAAAAATTTCACCTTGGAAAGCATCAATCAAACAGTTATTGTAGCCACTAACAAATCTTTTCTTTCAGTGTATATCTTGCGTTGTGTAAAAGCAGCTTAATAGCGGGCAAACTGCGCCTCACAGAATACCGAGCAAATAAGCTAGTGCAGCGAACATGATCGTTTCCACGCATTTGCCTCTGCGCTAAAAACTCCTAGAACGTGGAATGAAATTATTCTTCCTCCATGGCCAGAGTTTAACATGCGGAGCTTTCATAATGAGATCGTATAATTTAAATACAAACCGAAACGTATCTCGAAAGTTAGTCTGCAGATTTGCTTTACGTCATTATAGTAATTGAACATGGGATAGACGACCACAACATGCCATAATAAAAGAGTATCCAGAGAAAAAAAAACACTTCTACCAAAATATACAGTGACGTCATGCAGTCAAGGACGTAATTACATCAAACATTAGACACGGTGTTAGTATCAGGAACTGCCACAATATTTTATATATAGTTTATTCGCAGTTTATTCACACTTTATCAATAAAACCTTTGAAAAAATGCCCCATGTAAAACGTGTTTGGTTATTTCCTAAATATATCATATATCACAAGCTTTTTATACTTATGTTAACATAAAAGTACTTTTTATGCATAATTAAAGTTTTACTTATATTTTATCCATAAATTACAATATCTCATTTATGGCAAATATAAATAAAGATAGAGAGAAATTACGTGATTCGGTATTGCCTAGTAAGAAACAGTTCTTATGCAAAATATTATTACAATGACTGCTCACGAATGCGGTGCAGTGACTATCTGGTGTAATTTTCTAAACTTTGTGATCATGAGGCGGAGGGAAGTCCTGAAAGTAGCACTTTAGCAGGCCTTCAGAAAAGTTGAAAGTAACCGTTAATGGAGTACAGTTTGTCTACTAACGAATAAAACGTTTCCCTTGCCCGGATTTGAAACGTGTAAGTGTGACCGTTCTGGGAGTGTTTTGCAAGTGCTTTACAGCTGTGAAGATTATTTGGCCAAAACTTGCACAATATAGCCAACGTGAGCAAGGAAAGAACGCAGTACAGTGCGGCAGAGTCATACTAAAATTTTCCTGTAATATGGACAGCCTAGTTGAGCATTGTTCTTCGAAAACATTGAATCATTCCATTTCACACACATTCAAAAGCCGTACTGAAAAAAAATTAAGAAAGAACAGTAGTGCGAAACACTCTTAAAGCAACATTGAAATAAGTGTAATGAATTCCTGCCCAATTGTTTCGTAATGCTGTGGAATTATAGTTTTAAGTGTGGCAGGAAAAATAAAGGAACGTGTACGAGCAAAGAATGATTTCAGCAGAAAAGTATGAAAAAGTGTTCTTAAAAAATATTTCTTGTAAACATTTTTATGTGCTGACATTTTCTTTGCCAAAATATCAGCTGCCTTTCAGTGTAGCATCTTAGGGTTGAATAGGGCCGCTGTGGCGCAACGGCTAGAGAGCTCGCTCCTACCAAGGGGAACCGGGCTTGATTCTCGGTGGGGTCGCTCCCGGATTTTCGCACGTAGTAATCGTTAATAGACGATTCTACTGGTTGGTGGGTTTTCTCGGGGATCTCCCGTTACCCCCACCCTTGCGTTCCGACGCTACTCCATTTTCACCTCGCTTCCTCCTCATCGGCTCTTAAGACCCCGACGTCAAGAGCCACCGAAACCTCACCACTCCACTCCAGTTTTAGGACTGACAGTAAATCATGGCGAATGGTTCATTCGATTTCGTAGGTATGCATAATTGTCAAAAGGTGGAATTCACAGTCAATTCTTAAGGCTGACCTTAAAACAGTCTTGGTCAATACCATCTTATTTCTCAAGGCAGTGTAATATCTGCTCCACGTTTCATAGTTGGCGAATAAGATGATCTTCATGAACACGATATGCTAAGGATGAAGCTTGTTTTTGTCTACTCTCATCTAGGTGAAACACGAGCCAAGAATTTAAACAAAAGGTCAAATTGGCTAGATACGAACAAGAAAGAAAAATTTTCTGTCACCACAACGGTTGGTTGAGCGGCATTTACGTTAATAAAAACGAGGAACCCTAGAATTTCCAAAATACACACAAGTGTGACTGAAAACAAACAAAGTGATACTATTTTGTTTCGTTTAAATGTAAGGATATTGTTTGGGGTAATTTTGCGGAAGAGTACAATAGCTTATTGTAAACAAAACTGTATGAATAAAGCGATTTAACTGTAAGATCAAGCAATAAGTAACTCAGCGTATTATGATTGGTGTTTGTTCTAAACGATAGTAATTAGAATCCAANTCCAGTTCCGTTAATACTTTCTCAGCGCAGTACTACGTGGATTTGAGCTCACATACGAAATTATATCTTCAAACCTCAACCGTTTTAATCGTAATATTGCAGAAATTTGCACTAAGTCAATTTATGAGGATTATCAAATAAGAGTCAGCAATTAAAAGAAGCACTGTCTCAAGTCACATCTGCAGTGATCTTGGTGCTTATTTCCCGTCTTCAGTAAGGTCTCAAAGGCTATGAAATGTGGTTCGAAATTGCGATCTCAAGCTATGACTATGCAACAGAAATATAATACACTACACTAACGCGATAGCGCAGTATGGCTTCTTTGCATTTTACGTTTTCTTGACTTTGGCTCGCACAGGTCTTCTGATCACCTAAGCTTTACCATCAGAAACGAGTGCTCATTTGAGTGTAACTCCTCCGTAGATACAATGTGGCATACGTAGGTTTCATGTTTTCAGAAGTCATTTCTCCCAATAATTCTTGTTACCCTCTCTTCATTATAATAAACACAGTTTTGCTACAGAATGTGTCCTTGCTGCTCTCCTAAGCCACTTGTTCTAATGGCTTTGGATGCCATCCCGAACTTGCTGTGGATTCAGCTGTTGGCACAACACTAATCAGTCCGTCTTTATTTCGATGTGTACCAAAATAATTCGCAGGTGCATGCGATATTTAAACTGGGTCTGCTTATTAACGTGCTTCGAATTACCTTACACTGTTGCTTGGAAAGGTAAGTTAACTGAAAGTACACTCGGACGGTATTAAGGAAACCAAAGAGATGAACCTATACCCTTGGTCTTGATAGTAAAAGACCCGACATACATTTTTAGAGTATTAAACTATAACGCCTGATGAAGTTCAGGAGAATAAGAAACATGTTACCAAAAGACGTGGGAATAAAAGTCTAACTCCATTGACATTTTTTAGGAGCTCACTTTGTATAATTATGGAATACCAAATTTTTATCAGCCCGCGCATAAACTCCAGTGATAACGATGCCTTGCAGAAATATCAAAGACGCCCTGTTTTCGCAAATGGAGCTCCAGCTAAGAAAAAAAAATCCTTTGAGCAAACGTTAGGCTCCTATACCTAGGTACTTTGCCTCGGGACGAATGCTATAATGCAAGGTGTTATAGCTTCATTTTTCACATTTGTAGTGTTATATGTTTTCCTACTCGCAGTCAAATTGTTTGCCACTTTTCTTACAATAAAAAGTCTAGAGTGTGGTGGTTTCAGCTGGAGAATTTGCTCTGTAAATGTGCCACAGGTTTCATGAGTCATTGATGGGTTGCTGTTTTGTTAAATATTTATACTGACTATCTGGGAGAAGAACAAAAAAGGATGTTAATTAACCATATTTTGAAAATAACGACAGCTAACGTGATGTCCAGAATTCTTTCTTCGGTACTTCAATTCCCGTTGTTGTATGAGCTCTGAAAGGAGTGAGTCATTCTCCGCGACAACTATTGCCTGCTAATAATAGGACCTTAAATGTTTAACTAATTCCAAGCAAAACACTGTGACATCAAAATTTTGAAATAAGAAGAGTTTCTTAATTAATTTTTATTAATCCACAACGACTCGTCTGTAACCAAGAAATAAATCAGAGAAAAACGAGGGTAGCAAGATCTTCCATACTTGCGCACAAAGAAACAAACATTTTGAGCCACACTAGGCACTATTTAACAATGTACGTATATAAATTAGTTCATTCTACAGGAAATTCATTCTACGTGCAGAGTGTTCCGCTTAGACATCTAGTAAAGAAAACGTTTTTAAGTTTGTTATTCGTAATCTATTCGGATCGTAAGTGTGGTTGCGTGTGATAATGGCGTACGTTATTATGTACGAAAAAAATACAATTACTGTGAAGCTGTCTCGGTGCGAATGCCCAAAGTGAACAAATTACCTAGACGTTTTGGAACTTCATACAATGCCTCATTTTCCTTGTGGGACCATTTTACAACAATACGGAGCTCCTCCGCATTTCGTGATTCAGGTAACACGACATATGGATAGATACTGTATTTCGTGGACCGTGGTGTGGGATAGGGGTCGGACTACTTGATTGTACTGCGCATTCGCTGGATCGTATCTCGTAGACTTCTTCCAAGGCACGTTTTCAAGCACTGCTTAAAGGCTCCACGTGGTTGGACGTGTTTTGAGTGTTTGAGGTCTGAAATCGAGGTACGACTACGGGTGACCCAGGCACGCTATTCGCATGCCTCATCGCCCCTATACGCAACGCACCAAATAGGCGTGCAGTCTTTACATCGGCAACTCGCCTCTAGAGATTCTCAGCTGTGATCCTTCCGTTTTATGGTGCAGTAGTACAGAGAAAAATGCGTTACTCGTCCCTTGACAACTTTAATCTTTCACGTGTCTTTTCGTAACTAAAAATGATAGCGAAAACGCCCATTTAAGGCACTTCCACTTAAAACAAATCACATTATAAACTGAGTTAGAAAACGGAAACTTGTCGGAGAATAAATGTTCTTTAATTGCTATTTAAAGGTGGCCATCTTTTACGCCTCTACTGCCGTTGGAAACATATGCGAAAACTGTTTCACGCTGTCTCCAAACAGTTCGCAAAAAGGTTTTTAATTAAAATTGTTTTAAATTATTGCTTTCTGATTTACAAGATTAATATTTTATCGTCATTTGTACCAACGTTGCTGTATACATGTCAGTCATTAATTATTTACTGCGAAAAACGCATACTTACAAACATGATATTTTTCAAAGTTTGGTTTCACAGTTGTTTAGTAAACCGTTTACCAAATGTGTCCCATTAATATTGAAAATAATTATCCCACGCATGCGCAGTATAAACGTAGGTGGTTGTATGACTAGGAGGAATATGCGGTAGGGTGCGCATGCCAGTTGCACAGTGATCACTCTCCGTGTCGCAACACTGAATTGCTTTTATTCATACACAACTGTCAACATTACGTGGCTTCGGCTAATATTAGCATACTGTTTACTTAAATATGTTATTTGATAAGGTAGTGAACCGCTTTTGACTAAGTTGCAATTCAAACACAATCAAGTTACCCAAAATGTCATTATTTCTTGAAAAAAAAAACGCGGGTTCGAGATTACAAATATAAACAAATATCCCGTAATTATGGGAAGACGGAAATCTGACAATCGCTTTGGTAGTTATTGAGCCAATGAAAACGAAAATTGTTAGCCAGAAAATGAAAACCGGTCTAACTCATCTTTAGTCTATGGCTGTAACCGTAGAGAGACTGGATAGTAGAGTGCGCACGCAAGATGCGTAGTAGCACAGCTGTGTGCGGAAATACATACTTAGTAATATTAAATGTTTTTTTTTTCATATAAAATCACTTACCCGTTTGGAATACTTAAAACTTAGAACGCGGTACGTACTTTCAGGCATTTAAGACAAGTAAGAATTTAGTCGCCTATATCACCCACTTCGGAGAATGCCAGTGCTGTTGATCTCTGTATTCACAATTAGCGCTTTTATATTGGTAGAAACGTCATCGGACACGCACGCTGTACTGTATAACGTTCATTACTGACCATCTCTCAGCCAATACAATGCAAAGTTGACAGTGTACCTATAAAATGGTTCTTCCTAGGTAACGCAACACTCGATCCATTCTGGCCATGAGTCATTTTGTACTTCGGCTACCGCCGACGTAAAATTAGGTAGCAGAGTACTCAGTGAAAACTGCTCGCTTAGTAATATTACGTCGCCAACGTGCTTAAATAACGCGGGACGTGGCATTTTTTTACGGCAAACTCCTTATCGCTTTGCACTATGTACGTACACAATCATTACGATAATTAGTGTTGATGTGCTATAAGCATTAACAAACCATTGAAACTACCACGCAAATTTGGTTTTCAGTGGCAGATAAATGTTTATCTTTAATGTAGCACTAGTTACGCTCGGGCATAGTGATGTAGGCTATTCACGAAAAAGCGATCACTTTTTAAGGCCCATCCCAACAGGCGTTAACCGCTATAAACGTATTTTATTACAGCCTCAGACGTTAACTTTCGAGAGTGGTGAATTGTATACACTGTGTTAATTAGTCACATAGCAGTGTTTACATCAAAATTTGGCGAAAAGATAGAAATTGGCCGAAAGGAAAACCTAAGTAGGACCTTAAATAATGCTCACTTTAGCGTGAATTGTCTATAAGTGTTAAAACTCTGTTTAAATCAGGCAATTTCACATGACGTCGATGGGAGTCCCAGTGACAACTATGGTTCCGCAGAATTAGCGTTACTTCGTGGCTGCAGACTAAACTGCAAGATGCTATATGCTAGTTATGAATTTTGTCACTGGGTCAATAACATATGAGGCTTGTCCCAGGGACGTTTTAAGCCAATAGTTAAAAGTATCAAACGGTTGAACAACCAATATACAGTAAAGCGGTCACATACGTAAACACCACCAAATAATTGCCAGTGGCCAATGAAATCACGCATTCCACTCAAGCGGCTATAGTGCAGTGAAGGTTATTTAGTGTATTACTACAGAATAATGGAAATTTCACATGTCACTTAGTTATAACGTCAACTAACGTCGCATTACTATTTGAAGGCGTGATTTAGTCAATATTATTTGCATATAGTGAGTCATTATAGGAGGACATGCACACGCTGTAAAAATAACACATTGAAAGCATTCTGTATGGTAAATAAAACCATTTCTTTGAAGCTGTTTTATTACCGTAACAAAACCTTTCTTTAATTCAAAGGGAAAGTAACACAAAATTACTTTCATTGTCATTAATTTTTTATATATTTTTGTTACATCACAATTTTATCTTTATTTGTGGCACATAA
Source organism: Clitarchus hookeri (assembly GCA_002778355.1). Taxonomy (NCBI): domain Eukaryota; kingdom Metazoa; phylum Arthropoda; class Insecta; order Phasmatodea; family Phasmatidae; genus Clitarchus; species Clitarchus hookeri. The sequence goes on from NQII01013350.1 coordinate 17,407, forward strand.
ATAAACATCTCTTAACTTGTTTTTCTAAGAGTAAAGTATACAAAAGGAAAGAGTCAAAAAATATTATAACATTTCTTCACTACATTATAGTTTTTAGTACGTAATGGAGCTTGCTAAATGATAGGTTACCAAAAACTGTTCCTCACATCCATACCATAGTTTAAACATCAGAATACCGTAATTAAATTTACTTTAAAAAATACGGCTAAACAATTGTAGTGAAAATACAAGTTTATCATTGGCATTGATATACAGCTCAAACAAAAGTTTCTGTTTGTCGCAAACCTACTCTGCAGTTCGTATTTAGCATAAAATTCTTTGAGGCAACAAGTCATGTGTTGCAGCAACGAAAGCGATTTTAGAGTGCAGCAGGAGAAAAACCAGTTTTGCACGACTCCGGACCACGGAGTCGTGCCAAACGTGCCTCAAAACTAAAATGGTGAGTCGGAGATCCACCGTAGGGGTTAGACCTAAGTGCTTCTACAGGGCTGAGCCCCATACGCTTAGGCAAGCAGGAAATACAGCACATAGTCAACTTTTCTGAAGCTCTGCTAAATTTATACTTTCTAGGCATTCCTCCGCCTCATGCAAACAAAACTTAACCGAGTCCAGAAAATTACACCAAAGGGGCACTGCACCGCATTCGTGCGCACTCAGTGTAACGATATTTTGCATAAGAACTATTTCTCACTAGGCATTACCAACACACTCATTCTAACACTGCTTTTAGTCATATTATTTATACGTGAAATATTATTGATTATAAACTATATATATATATATATATATATATATATAT